>CAEFZY010017965.1:0-13902 GCA_903066815.1 Brachyrhaphis roseni | reverse complement strand
ACATGACACATGAACAACGAACTGAGAACGTGCCTGGTATGTTAACATAACATATTAAGAGTTATTCAGATAACTATAGCGTAAATAACATGCTAACAAGTTTACCAAACCATCCGTGTTACTCCAAATCACTAAACGCAATGAAATCTTCTTCTTCTGTGTCGCTTTTAAACAGTTCGGCTGACTTCTTCTACCTCTCCGAAGGTAAAATAACACAGGCCTAGAGCGCCCTCTTGCGGTTTAGTGTGAAAAAAACATGTGATATGATATAATGACGTGTAAATTTCCACACATAAGTCGCTCCGGAGTATAAGTCGCACACCCGGCCAAACTATGAAAAAAGTGCGGCTTATAGTCCGGAAAATACGGTAGCTAAAAAATATATAAATTTTTCAAAACTAAGCAATCAATTCTTCCAGATCAATAAGAAAAGACAACAGTCACAATATGCTCTTATGGCCCATTTAATACAAATAATGCAAATAAGTCTTGCTTTTAAATAAATGCAGAGGTAATGCTACTGACACAGTGATATACACCTCTGCCACAGGGGACTTTTTATTGTTTTATATGCATTTTATTTTGATCTTATTACTTTAGCGGACTAATATGTATCCTTTATAAGAGCAAACTTTCCAAGGTAAAACTATCAATGCTTTGTATCAATCCTTTCGATGTTCTCCCTTAATGATAACACAATATTTTCATCTAAATGTCAATACATACATTAGAAAAAAAAATAACCATTTAACTTTAAAAAGAAAAAAGTGGTTGTGAGAGAGGGGGCAAACATGTGGCAAAAGGACTCAAACCCGTAACAGCTGCGAGGAGGAGTGAGGCCTTAAGGGTCACTCACTTTATCCTTGCACCACTGCCACACCCCACAGTTAACTTTTTACAAGCAATTGCCAGTCATGTCTGCACTTTCTCCTTTATTTTTATTAAAAGTTTAATTACTTTGGAAGTAGACAACATTTGGCCCTGTCGTGTAAAACCACTGTTTTTCAACTGATGTATTTTCCCAGTGGTGATCTTTTTTTTTTTTTTTAAATACTTCAGTTGATATTTAATAGAATGAAGGTAGGTGAACTGGAAAAAACTAAAATGATTCAGCACAAATGCATGGACTTAAAGCTGAATCAACTATTATAAAGCGTATTATACAAAGAACTCTTTTTATACAACACCACTAACACCTTTTAGAAATCTTAAAATACTCACTCTCAAAATGTCATAAATGAGAGTTTGAATCTGTAAAAGAATGCTATACAGTACAACTTTTAAAATGTCAACTACTGATTGTGCTTCATGTCCATGCTAATTCAAGACAGATAAACAGCTTATGGGATAAAATACATTAAAAAAAAAACTTTAATTTGACATCAGCAGGGTTTGGAATGGCCTTTAAAATGCCAGTCTTCAGATAAATAACCTTTACTTACAGTTATAATGAAGCAGCCACCAAATACTGATATGCAAAATGTACAGAACCAGCTGGTAAACACTAGAATGAACTCTTCCCACCGCATGGTTAACTGGTTTTGTCTCTGTGAATGATCCACTAATGGTTTCACTGATGGACTGGAATATTCAAATAGTAAGTGGTGTTTGTTTTGTCAGGGGAACATCCATGTCAGCATCTTACAATGCAAATGTTACTGGTTAACCAAGACTCTGAGTCAATTCCCCCTTTCAGATCTGAACCTAAATCAAACCCAAATACTGGGCAGAAGGAATATAACATACAAGTTACCTCTTGCTGTCTGTCTGCTGTCTGTGGCATATATTTTTTTTAATTATCATTATTTATTCTATATATTTTTAGGTGTGCTGTAATAAGTGCCTGTGATTGTAGCTGTGCTGTAAATCTAATTGCCTCATGGGGAAAAGAAAGTTTTCCTCTACCACTACAATTAACTTTAAGTTTTTACCTGTAAACAAATCTTTCGCAGCTATATAGTTAAGTATTCCACATCAAGCTAATTCCCTTTGTAAGCATTTTGATAAAGCATGGTGAAAAATAATGAGAAGAAGCTTCAAATTTCACGTATCATTAAATTTTAAATGCACAAATAAATTCACCACATATTAAAACTGGCTTGTTGTACATTGTTTTGTCTCATTTAATAAACAAAAAATAATGGGGTTTTTTTTTGTTAGAGCCAATCAGAGCCAATCAACGAACATTTTCTTTTAAAGACATAATCAAAAGTATGTACCCTGACACAGTATTTTTGGCTTAAATAAAAACACACAAATTTGATAAAGCTGATTATTTTAAAACACCCTATTTGTATTCATTGTGATTTTGATCTCTGTTTTTACTTCTTGAATTATTGGGAAATCATAAAAAAATATAGCAGTTAACTAATTTGACCCTGAAAAATCTAGGTACAAAGCCACCAAACCTACTAAAATGTGAAATGGTGAAGGGAAAAAATGACCAGTGTCCTTTAATGGAACATGCATATACTTACAACAATGTAGCTAATATAAAGCAAATACCAAAGAACTTAATAGCAATATTTCCCTGTGCCCAAATTAAATCAAGCTTTTAGAAATGCAGCAGACATGACCCACTTCTCACACTGCATACCGCGCAGCTGCCATCTCAGTCATACTCTTCCAGTGAGAGCAGTGCACTACTAAGAAACATACTCTTTAATTAGGCATGTCTCCATTAGCAAATTATCATCATACATTAACTAAACTGACCCATTCACATGATCAAATGACTTACAAAAAATAAGCAAAACTGGTATCTATATAAAATTGTCAGTTTGTCAGTTAAAACGTTGCTACAAAAGTCAGCATGGTTCACCTGGAAACCAAAAATGAATGTCTGAGACCAAGTGGAGGAGCAGCTGCATTTTGTAAATATACTGTGAATGGTTTTCTGATGAAAGTATTTATAGAAAATTAGCCCAGCAGCCACTATAAATCTTCTGGCTTTTTCATCAACAAATAGATGAAGTCTCACTTTCCACTCCTCATTTGCATATGAAAACACCACCTTCACTTTTGCCATATTTTCATTTTGCACAAACCAAATTAAAATTCAGTAAATGAGAGGAGGGGGATCTTTTGAGTTGACATGATGTGTAGCTCAGTTTGTGTCAACATCTGCATGTGAATTTGTAAGCAAAACCGCACTTGGTGTCTAAGATGGACCAGCCTTTTCAAATGTCTGAGAAACTTTCTGCTGATTACAAAGCTATTAGCAATGCCAAATAGGGTCTGACCATAATGCTTTAGCATCACAGATGATCCCTGTGAACTCAGGAATATGATTCATCACTTCAGTGAGTTACACGATACAACAGTAAATGAGGATAGGAAAGCATAATGGACTGCAGACAGCATTGCTGATCTATCTGTTTGATGAATATTTGGCTTTTTGGGAGTAAACAATCATGCCTCAGATGTTTGCTGAGGCAGAATGGAGGAATAGACTAACTTCTGTATGGCATTCACAAAGACCCCAACTTAATGGAAGTTTGAATTACCATTTAAATAGGATTTCTTTTGGGGGAGGGGGTGGGGTGTCATACAGAAAGATAAATTACATTGTAAACAATGTCAAAACAGTTTAATGACACATATGAAATGAAAGTACACACCCCGTGCTTTCTTAGCTACTGAGTGATATAAAGAGTGGACTGAATAAAAAATGAGGGAGCCCGAGGAAAAAGAAGAGAAAAAAGCAGCTCTGTCGACTTGTTTTGTCTTCGACTGGGACTGCACTTTTAATTGACTTGAATAAAAAACTCAATTACAGCATTCTGGCCACCGGAGGGAGAGAAAGCGAGTGACAGAGAGCGAGTGGAGGATGAGAGGGGAAAGAAGGAAACAGAAAAGGGGAGTGAATGAAACATAAGAAAGAAGTGAAGGAGTTATTGGGTCAGAATGGCACCTCAGGGGGAGTCAGGGCACCAGACAAGCTTTGTCTACAGGCCAGTCTGTCTATGGGAATCACACCTACTTGAAAGGTGGGAGAAAATAGACTAGAAGAGAAAAAGAGGGGAGAGAGTGTTATCACTGTCAATACATATCATTTTTATTAGGGTTTTATGCATTTATTGTCATCTGGCTTTAGCTATTCTGCTGAGGCTGACTGGGATACTGATTGAAGGTACGGGGCATCAAATCAAATGAAATCAGCAAGTAGATTTAGCTTTCCTGATTTAGCTTCTGTGAAAGCTGACAGGAGTCGTAGCAGAAAAGAATTAAAGTGCCGAACATGAGTAGATAAGGAGGTAACACAACAAATCATGTGCATGATGCAAGGATGCAAGGTTTCTGTTTATTTGTAAGCAGAAACATCCTTAGGACCACACAGTGATAGTGTCAGGCTGATAAAACCTGCCTGTTGGCAGATTGGTACGTCTGTTGAACACATGCATTTCCACATCTTTTCATGTAAAGGTACGTAGCAGCCGTGGGAGTTGTGGTGATAGTGATGGTGGGGGATTGGAGGGCTGGGCTGTCGTGGAAGTCTTCTTGGTATCTTGAACAACCGGTTCTTTGTTAGCCTACAGCAGTCAATGCAATGTTTGCGGACAGTGTGCCAATATTTCCGCTCTGAGTGTGTGTGCACGGACAGCAAGCTGTTGTTCCCATGGTTGTGTGTTATTGATTAGTCATCTCTGTGGGCAATAGGAGCTGTTATCAGGCCTGACATGGAGACAGACGGGGGTGGATGATGCATGGGATGGGAAAACTGCTCAGACGCAAAGATAATGGAGCTACACGCGCATACACACGCCGCTTCACACACACGAGCACACTGTAAAGATGGACAGGCAGACACCGTCACATGCTCCCACAGATTCTTGCACACAGAATAGACCTATTACACAACCGAGCGCAAACGTATTGGCAGCAATAGATTTGTTTTCAGCACCGCGGACAGCACTCTGAATCTTGAGCGATGCCAGTACACAGTGCATATGGCTAATGATTATCTATGGTGCCGCCCGCAACTATAATCAGCCATTACTCAAGGAAGTTAAGTGTAGATGCCCTCAAATATCACAATAAATTTCCGTAGTGGAAGTAGACACAAAAGAATGAGTGCATACTGTGAGTGCTTCTTATGACCATGGTGCCTACAGCCAGGCTCCCAGTACTCACCTACAAGAAAAAGAGAAAGAGAAAGAGAAAGAGAAAGAGAAGGGGATTAGGGTCAAGCAGTTGATCAAGAACAGTTAAAATCAGTTCAATTCACTTCTCTTCAACTCATTTGGAGTTCATTAAACTGTCATTTTTTATTTGCAAACAATGTCATTTTAAAGCACTTCAGCAGACAAGTAGGTTGTAGTTAGATCCAGCTCTTAATAGGACCTAACTTTTATCAGGAATTTATTTTACATACATATATAAGTGCATGCATTAAAAAAATCTCCCATTTTCCTTTTAAGTACTTCACACCATAATTTTTACCAGATTAGCAAACATATTTTGCCTGCATGGTGACTTACTCTTGATTTATACCATCAACTTTAAATTAAGTATTTTTCCTACAAGTCATTTATTTTTGCCTTTTGCACCCAAAACAATTGGTGACCAAAAGGGCGAGTCTGCTACAGGACCTTTATACACCGCTTGCATCAGTTTGTATCACCTTTGCAGACATTTTGTTCCTGGTATGTTAGCAGAATATTTTAATTACCTTTCTAAATCCAGAATTTACAATTAAGAAATATTTTGTGTTTCTGTGACTCTTAAGTATTTCTTAGAAGCTCACTGACCTAAATTGGAACCAGAATCACGATTAACGTAAAGGTCTAAAACCAAAGACTTCAAAAAAACATTTGCTGCTTAAATTTAAGGGAGGGTTTATCAATTTTTTATTTTTTATTTTTTCTTAACTCATATTTATATTTATAAACATGAGAAACAAAATAAACAAAGGTGATTTAATCACAATGTTTATTCAATATAACATGCGGCTTCGCTGTAAAGATTACGCCACAATGTGCATTTTAAATACAATTCTAAAAAAGAGTTATAACAGACTTAAAACCCTTACTTTTACTGAATATATTTTGCCTATGTAGTACATTGTATAAATCTGTACATTGTGTTTTAAGATAAGGATACACATTCCAATGTGCAATCAAGTAAGTGACTTCAGCTTAAGACTTTTTTTTAAATCAAACTAACATTCTGGTCATATAGCTAATTTGGTTAACATTTGAGTAAATGAAAATATTTTCTAGTTAAAATAGTTTTTCCTCACACGTGTCCTCGGGATCAGAGCAGATATTGCTACAGCTGATGTCGGGGGTTTAGTTATTATGTATCAAGAAATAGAATTCTTATTAAAAACATACATGTACAACTTATTTTTTATATTCTTGTACGTCATCTAAAAACTATTATCACACTTATTTCCTTGTATATGCAAATGCTTGCATCAGGGTTTAATTGGTCTCAGTGTTGAGTGAGTTGTGGACAGCGCTAGCTGTGGGACGGGTTGACCAGCAGATGCCAACCATGAGCACAGCCAACCATGAGCACACAGGGAATAAAATGTCATGGCCTGCAATTTACAATCCTTTCCCCCTCCACAGGGACAGGTAAGCTTAAGTCAACCATGAAAATACATGAGGTCAACATTCCCACCATATCCTCTGCTCACTCTCATCAAATAGACAGGGTCAGGTAGGGCCAGATACATCGAATTTGATCCTTAACAGAGATTTTCAGAGAATCTTAAAAAGGAAATTTCAGCACAAACTTAAAACAGTTCATCTGTCAATCTGAAACTTTGTTATAGTTTCATTTAAAAAATAAAAAGAAATAAAACCATATATATTTAAACATTTAGTTTAGTGCAGATCAATGTTTTATACTTCTTAAACATTACAGTGCATTTCCTGGTGACTTTTAAAAAAAAAATAAAAGTCAGAGAGACTATTTTAACAATTTAATAAAAACATTTTCTCATGTCTAAGCAAATATTTAAGCAAAAATCTTGAATATTTCAAGCTCATCAATTTCAGCACTTTTATAAATATTTTTATGAAGCAACTAGAGGTACTTGTAATAAAAAAAATCATACTATTATGAATACCAAAAATTTATAATAGCAGTAGTATTAATACTGCTGAATTAATAGTGATTTGACCGAATTTTAACCATGTTGTTCAAGTTATATTGTACATTGAAAGTGTTTAACACTACATAGAGCAACATTTACCGAGTTGAACAGTCTCATAAGCACATTGTAAGACTGACAGAAATCGGCAGCTAACATTCCTCCTGTTGCTACCAACAGTTGCAAACTCTATTTCCTGATGCTGTGATCTGTATCTATGTCAAAAATTAAACATCAGTGGAAGAAGTGGACACTATTGACACCCACTGCATTGTACATCCATTTGGTCACTAAATGTCAAAAAGTTCAGATCGAACTGCACATCAATCCAGTCCAAGGTAATGGTGCAAAGAATGGGGTTTAAATCGTTTAATACAATATATAAAAACCATGTAATATGATAACATTTGATAATATGTGCATTTACTGTAACTATCCATCCATCCATCCATCCATCCATTTTCTAACACCCTTGTCCATAGTGGGGTTTGGAGGGGTGCTGGTGCCTATCGACAAATAAACGTTCCGGAGACAGTAACGTTGTTCACTGTAACAAATCTCCAAAAGTGAAAATGTTCAATAAGTGAACTTCTCACTCCGAAGGAGCTGTAACAGAAAGCACGTCATGTTGGCTGCGATCTCTCTGCTTGTATTTTGTGAACCACTCAGCTGAAGCTCTGCGCTCCCTGAGAGAGACAGCCGTTTGATAAAGGCCCGACTGCAGCATAGCATTGTTCATTAATAACTACAACTACAAAGCAACAAACTTTGTTTATCAAGCAGAAAAATAGGCTCTGTTCAAACAGTTATTTGGGACTGCAAAAAGAAAATATTCTGATATGAGTGATCAACCAGAGCCTCATCACTGAGAGGAAGCAAGCTAGCATTGGCCAGCATTTGTAAATCAGAACACCATCCACAACATCCAAGTGAACAAAATATAATTCAGTATAAAAGCATTTTGATCATCATTAACTACTGGTGGGCAATTAAGAGCATATTTATAAAACTATTGTTGATCATATTGTACTGAACATGTGAAATTTACATCCATATGTAGAGAATCTTTATCTCACAAATGTGGCTGTGGAGCTTTTTAAAACAAGTATTCCTACATAATACAGGTCATTTTCTATTCAAGTGTCCAATTTTTTTGTATTAAGTATTTAATGAGAAAGTTTTAAAGGATAAAAAATTGGTTTGCTTTGGAATACTTATAATTATGAAAAATTAAATATCAGTTGCAAAATAAAAACTAATCTGATATCTATCCTACAGTTTGGTATCACATTGAAGGTATAAAATGCAGTTTTACACATTAAGTTATTTCTTGGTATTTCCAAGTCTTCCCTCAGTTGTTTTGATATTCGTGTGTCTTCTTGTACTTTAGTTCTGTTTATTTATTTTGTTTATTCTAGTCAGTAAAGTGAGGCGCTTTCATTTGTTAAAGCTGGAAAATGTATTAAGTTGGTTAAGTTTAAGTTTGTATTTGGTTTATAATTCCCTACATTTTCCTGTAGAAATTACAGCTGCTTATAAGCATAACGTGACATTTATTTTAATTCTAAGTGGTAAGCATATTTAAGCAAGAGGATTTGTTTATCTCTGCTTGTTCTGGATACTTAAACCTACCCAGAACTTAGATTTGGATCTTTTGGACATAAAGTTTGAGGAAAGCTAGAGTACTAGGAAGCTAGCATTAAGTACAGATTAAAATTATGCAATGTTTCAAAATATAAGAGCAAGTTTAATTATAAAAAAGTGCTTGCTTAAAAAAGTCTGCTTCCAAACAAACTCTGTTCCCCCTTTGGATCCTAGAACAGGAAATGTACATCTTTCTGAGCCATCGTTGCTCATGAATGTGTTCATGTTCCCCTGTAGCATCCAAACATTATATGATTGACTCTCTAGTTGTTAAGCACAGAGAGAGAACAATCACTAATTTTAACAAAATGTCAAAACAGAAAAAAAATTGGACGCTTCTATCCATTCCTCCATCTATTTTCCATACCCAGTTCAACCTTTTAACTTAAGATTGAAAACAAAGGGTAAGATAGAGACAAATAAGCTACAGCCAAACTTATGTAAGTGTCTATTTTTATAGCTGGAAACAATCCTAATACAATTAACAGCCAAAATCTCCTAGCAATACACAAATCTATCAGAGCATGAATTCATCTGATTACATAACCACATGCATGTGCACTCACACATCCTGAATTTTGATCATGGTAAATTAAGACAATAATTACTTTTAATGACGAGAAAGCTGAAGGAAGAAATTGCATAACTCTTGTTTTCAATGAAGCCGCCAAATCAATAGGGAGCCTGTTCTTGCTATCGCTAGTCTGTGCTTTCCTCTTCAGTAGTCATGTTTTTGAGCAAGGAAAGGTATGACTCTGGGAGCCATTCACTGCAGGGATGTCAGCTCTTATAGTGTGCTGGAGAATAGAGAAATAAGGGAAAATGATCAAATGAACAGACATTAAATACCCTGCCCTTTGTATTCCTCTGTGAGACAGATCTTGTTTTGCCATCTTTCTACTACCCTCTTCTCCTCGTTAATGAGGCATAAGCACATCAATAAGAGCTGATTAAAGAAATTGAGTGACAGCTGAAGAAAAACATTTAAAAACAAATAAAATTCATCCTGCACTAAGAACCCAGATGCAAGAGGGCAGCGGGTCACAATCGAAGTCACCTCTATGGACAGTAAACATGATGCCTACGCAGTCTGCGTATCAATAACCCTGAACCCTGACCGTTACACCAATACTGAAGCTGACCTCCTGCCCCCCGACAGCATGGATGCTAATGGGACAGACTGTGTTAGTCAGAACGCATTATGAGGGGCATCAGGGTCAAAAATATTCACCAACTTTGTGTATCTTCTTTAATCTCACAGGTGGTGACATCTAAGAGTTTGAAAATACCTCAAAGCAAAGTGCTGCTATCACTGCAGAAGATTAAAGTAAATGGTTGCTTCATGTACCGGTTCTTTAAGGGATAGTTCATTTTTTCAATTAAGTGGGGGCTGTATAAAATTACTAATGGTAACAGTTCATTTAACTATAGCAGAAAAGTGTGGTAATGCACTGAATTTGTGGTAAATTGAATCCTTAAAAGCCTGGAGGCTAACAGCTAGTTACATGATTCTAACACTACTCAAACTGAAAATGATACAATGCTATATTTAAAGATATCAATAATCACATTTTTCACAAAGCACAGTTAGGTTTGCTCAGACAAAGAGCATGCATGTTACTTTAAGAAAGCTACATTAATTGAAGCTCAAACCACCCAGTCAACTGGGTGGTTGATTGCCCTAAGTCTCAATAGACAACACTTAGCATCAACCAAAGTTACTTTAGCATAGTAACATGGAGGTTGTTCAGTTAAGAAGACTGCAAAAAACCTAAAAGATGGTCCCTTACATAAATTGGCGTGTTAATATCTGCTCAGACAGCACTGTATCCCACTGCTATACTTTTTTTTACATTACAAAATTATTCAGCTATAATACAAGCAATAGACTTAACAGTCTGTTGTAAAAGTTCAGATGACTGTCTACAAATACAGTTTTGATTACTAAAATTAACTGAATCAGGGTGATTAGCTGTTACCCTTCCACCACTGACAGCTCTACTGTTCTAAAAATGTTCAATTTATCTGAACTTTTCCTCTAAAACGTAGCAACATTTGTTTATGGGTTGGTGGTATTTGGTTTTCCTCTCTGTCTCTTTTTCCATCTGAAATATTCTTCAGGATTTAATGATTTAGAATGTCATATTGTCCTTTGCCTTTACACCCCTACCTTAATTTTTTCCAACTAATACAAATTCTGTTAGTATGTTTGTATGGGATGAGAAGAAAATGATTTTGTGGAGAGGAAGAAAAATGGCAATGCAAGAGAGGGAGTGGGTGATAAAAAAATGACAGAAGATAGAAAATCGATGGTAGATGAAATATATCAGAGCTCCTGGAGCAAGGTCAAGAGGATATGATCTTTCACAACACGCAGTTGTGCCTCACTGAGCCAGAGGGAGCAGGAGAGACGGAGCAAGTACAGGGAAAAAATGAGAGGAAATATTAGAAAGAAGGAGCCACAAAGACAGAGAAACAAGGATATGAGCCAAGACAGACAAACAACTTTTTATGAGTGAAGTCACTGTGTATTTATCAAATACAACATCCAATTGAAAGCCTGAGCTGACCATAAGAGCAAAATACTGTAACCATCACTGTTACTTTATGTCCACATCAGTGGACAAGAGGTTTGCTGATGCAGACAAAAATTGTGTCTGGTACAAATGTGGAAATTTATCTTCCTTCAGTCATGCTTCTTCCCACGCTAACTAATTCAACAGCTAAAAGGGGCCAGATCAGCACGCCATGTCTCCACCCTGGATCTTAGTTCCATATGCACCAACCATTAGAGTTCTACTCTCACCTCCTAGAGAGAAAAGGACCAGACAACATCTGTCTACAGCTACCCCCCAGAAAACACTCAGCCAATTAAAGGGCCATTAGCAGTTCAGGCTTGGTGAGCTGTATGCAGGTCAGCTTTCTTGCATGTGCTTATTCTCTAGACTACCAGTATCTTTTTAATGATAGGTAGAAACATAATCCACACATTCATCCAAATAGCATCATGCATAAGCACACAGAACTAAGGAAACATTTAGTACATCCCTGTAACCTTTGCTTTCCTTCTTCACAAACTTACTTGGCCCCACCTTCACATGTAACATTCATTAGATGCCCTAGTCTCCGTCATGCAATTTTAATTCATAATATGGACAGAAGTAGGTCACCCGACAACCGTGTCACATCTGCTCCAATCAAGGCTGCACCTCTTTTTACCCTCTCTGCTGAAGACAGTGTCTAAGTCAAAAACAGCAGGAGGTGGAACCACGCCTAAAATAATGACAACTGCTGGTAATTGGCTCCTCACTGAATTCTATTATTATAAACTGAGCCTTTCTCCAAGGTTCATGAGACAAGACAATTCACGATATTCTGTCAATGAGAATGAGGACACACACATTTAGCAATTATGGAAAACTAAGCATTTATACTATTTTTTGTAATTTGAGAGCGTAAAGGCTTCACAATTTGCAAATTGTGCTTTAACGAATCTGTAGTAACTGTAGAAATATTTTCGCAATCACTGCCAGCCAGTCCACTGAGCACTCTATATCAGCCAACTTTGTTGCACAACAGTGCAACTCTTGATTCAAAATAAAGATTCAACAGATGAAGTTACAAGAAGACAGGAACTGGATATCTCCTTGTACAAAAAAGTTCAATTTGACAAGTAGTGTGCCTTTTTGTGATTGTGAAATTGTGAAATGAGGTCTCATAACATTGCTAATGGCTATCGATTAAGTTAGCCATTTTAAGCTCTCCAAACCTTTTTTTTAGAATTACTTAGGTTTCAATCATATACAAGAAAGAAAGGGGTAGTACAAGCAGTGTATTGGACACAAGCAATTTTATTGACAGCAGACTGCATTCGTTGATTGGCCCTGTGATTTAAGTCACGGAATACTCCAAACAATGTTTAGCAGTGGAGCAGTGGACATGCGTTCTGCTATCAAAAAGCAGTACAGTATGGAAGAGTGAAATTATGAGTTTAATTATGAGCAGAGCCAGAACACACGCAGCAACATTTGGCGCAGAATGACTGTGATTTAGCAGCCCTGCAAGCAGCATGTTTCTCTGAAGAACGGACAGCAATGACAAAGCAGGAACTGTGTACTTCTGTTTAGTGTTCTGTTGGAGTTATAACTTTTGTGACTGGGACTATATAATAGTTTGGAATGATGTGCATTTTGTTCTTTGCTTGGAATTTTATTTGAATATTTATTTTAATAAAGTTCTCGCTAAATATTGCATGTTACATTTTTTGATGGCATTACCTAAGTCCAAAAGGTTTGCATGCATAGCAAAATGAGCTGGTGTGAACTGTTTACATTGGGTTTAGGCTACCAATAAATTTCTATAAGACAAAATGAGATATCTTGGTTTATTTGAGCCGATCAAAACCACATGCTTTAGGTTCTTCATTACTGAGAGTTTCTCATACAATGATCAGAGAACCCATCACAGTTCCTACTCGCTTGCGACCTGCTCACTTTTCTGCCCATATTTACACCCACAATAGTGAGGAATAGACCTTAACGGAGCTACTTGTGACTAGGGTAGAAAGAAACCAGACATTAGCTGGGGACAGTGAGACTGGACAGTGAAGAAGTGGCTTTTCTGAGCCCACAACAATAGATTAGACTTACGTGCCCAGTGGAAGTCAAATACGGATAGTAACTAGTACACAATTTGGGAGGCAGATTTACTTAGATAAGAAATATTGTAGTGTTTCAGTACATTGTGCCATAAGGTCTTGTAAGAGTATAAGAGCATCTAGATTCCAGTTTGTGGGCAGTTTTTTCAAACTGAAAGTTATAATCAACCTTTATTAAAGCATATGACAAACAATACCCATGACTATCACCTATGGAGTCAATTAGGTCTTTATGTTCTGAAAATGTTATCTAATCATTTCTTTTTAATGTTGTCAAATCCTTACTATATTAAATGTCATTTACAGATTCTGCACAAGCATGCTTCAGATACCAATATGATAAATAATGCACACTCACTGCAAGTTAACAGCTTATACTCCATTGCTTTGACATTTGCAATTATTTGCTCTCCCAAGCTTGCTTCTGCCTTCCAGTTTTGGAGGAAACCACAAATACACAGACATAAAAGTAGTCTGTGCATATATATATATATATATA
>CAEFZY010017963.1:0-26416 GCA_903066815.1 Brachyrhaphis roseni | reverse complement strand
TATATATATATATATATATATATATTACATTATTTATTTTTTTCTTGTGTGAAGAACTTCAATCTAGTAAGCAACGCAAATTCTGACTGACTGAAAAGTGAATAATTTTTTTGATATGAGGTCTGTGCCTGTTTCCTTCACTAGTCTGATGGATTGTAATTTATCCAATGACGATTGTCGTAAAAATATTCCATCAGTCTGACACAAACTTGTCTCACTGTTTTTTTTTATTTTTTTTATGCTTTTTATTGGTCAAGACAGTTCAGTCAGAAACAGTAAGTGCTGTTAAAAAAGTTTGAGCGGTACATGCTGTTTTCAGTCTTGGATTAGCTAACCATTTTAGGGGTGAGCAGCTGAAAAGGATAAACTTGGTTCATAGCCTTCTGTACAGTCTGGCTCAGGAGAGTCCAATGCTAGAAGAACGATGTGGACTGAGGTGACTCCCAGAAACATGAGAGTTTAATTGTGTTATTGTGTTAGGTACACTGCAAAAACACAAAATCTTACCAAGTAATTTTGATCTAGTTTCTGGTCCAAAAGCTTAGTACACTTGAAATGAGACAAACTAATTGAAAAGTAACTTTTTAGCAAGCTATACTGGCTTGTGTTAAATAAATAATTCCTTAATATTGATTTAAAAAAGTACTTGTTCTATTGGCAGATAAATTAACTTTTAACGTAGGAAAAATATTATGTTTTAAGTAAAATAATCTGCCAATGGAACTACAACTTTTTCATCAACATAAATAATTTTTTTACTTAAAAAAATCCTCTGTGTTATCCTGAAAAGTTACTTTTAAGATAGTTTTGTGTTATTTCAAGTTTACTAAGATATTTTCACTAGAAAGTAAACCAGAAACACTTGGTCAGATTCTGTGCTTTGCAGTGTAAGAGTTTTGAAATGTGATTGGTCTGGCTGTGTGGCTGTGCAGTCAGGTCACCGCAGATCTGCAACGAACTGCTTAGCTAAGTGAAGTTAAGACTGTTGTTTCAAGGGAAGCATAAATAGTCAGTGGTTACAATTGTGTGAAATGGAAAGCATGATGTTTTGATGTGTACTTTTATCCGAGTTCAGAGGCATTTTTTAAATCAGTTTTCTTCAATGTGCTGACAAGAAAAAAAGCTCTCTGCAACTCCACTGAATTTGTTAGGTGACCTTGTCTGTACTTAGTCAGATATAATGAATGTGTTTGCCAAGTGACCCTCAGGAAAAAGTCAGTGGAGGAAAAATAATTTTTAGATAATTTTGCAAGCTGACATGTGCCTGGGAAAGACCCAGAACTTTGCGATTTATCAGTTGTTGATAGATGTGCCGCTGATGCACTTGCTGACTAGCTTCCCTCGTAACAACGCGGTGGTTTGTCAGACAGGGTCAAGCAATCACAAACCTCTTATTTGAAATTCCGCCTGACCCTTTTGCCAAACATGAATCATTTTTCTGAATACACTGCTACTAATGTAATTTCAAAGTAATTTCAAACCTTCAAATGCGCACTGTTATTGATGATTGTGTCAAATGACCTAAAGGCACTTGGAGTTTGCAAACTTGCATGCACAAGCCAGTCGTTTTCACCGACTTCAGCTCATTAAATTCAAAACAGTCTGACTTTCAAAACATCATAAATCAATTCAGGACTAGTAGCCCAACACTTCTCACCTTCCCTTTCGCTTCCACTTTCTCTCAACGTTATCTACCCTCCATCACTCCCTCCAAGTCATCTCCTACCTATTGCCTCATTTTCTCTTTCGCTCTCTCCCTCCCTGTGTGCTTCTTTGGGAGGTCCAGGAAGTTTGCAGTATGCAGACTAAATACTCCTCTGATGGATTAGCTGTCTCTTGCAGGCCTGAAGATTAGCCCAAGGGCAAACCCACTTCTGTTTTTGTGGGTGCCATGTTGAAGATGAATAACTTTTTATTAACTCAGTTCAGAGTGACTCCTTCCACACCTCATTATGGGAAAACAGGGAAAAAAAAAAAAACAAACACCTCCAGCTGGCCAGCGTTCGCTCTCTACCCCCATCTCTGTCACACTCCCTGCCTTTCTGCTCATCTCTAGCCTTCCCCAGCTGATAAACTTGCAATCTGATGCAATGTGACACTGCACATTTGGTTCTTGTTTTGCGCCGTGACAACTCAGGAAATTGACTTCTCGGTTTACAAAAATACCTCTGCAGCCTGCATATTAGAGGACATTTATCTTGTAATAAGGAGCGAAGAGTAATTGAGATTTTGTGATTTCATTATCTAGAAGCACAGGACTTTTTCTTCATGCAGTGTTGGGTTGCATATTCAAAGCAGTCACATTAGACAAGTTAAATCTGACTTTCTTTTCGTAATTTGTGTTCCTTCTTGGTTCTTTTCTCATTATCCTACATTACAACCACAAACTTCAATGTATTTATTCAGAATTTATGTACAAGACACATCTTTTAGGATTTAGACCTACTGGATTTACACATTTATGGACTGAAATAGTTGCCAGATTTTCAAGTCAAACATCTGTTGGAAAGCATGTCTTAATCTTTCTGAGAGTCCCAATTAAATTTCAGTCTGGACTATGACTTGGCTCTCTAAATATCAACACAATTTAAACCTAATATTTTCATTGCAGCTCCATTTGTGTGTTTAGAGTAACATTCAGATAAACCAATGCCCAAGTATTTAGTTTTTTTGATTTTTGTTGTTTGCTTTCAGGATTGCTCCATCCAGCTTCCTATTAACTGACTTGCTTTTCTGTTAAATAAAATCGTCCCCACAGCATAATTCTGACACTCCCTAATTTGTTGTGGATGTGGTATGGTCAGATGTATAGTTAGTTATTCATCTCACATGTATTTCACATGTGTGTGAAAAAAAAAAATTATCATCTGATCACAATGCCCATCTCTGCGTGTTTGTGATGTTTCTTACTTGGTTTGTGGCCAGAGATGTGAAATTGACTAACTGATCACATCTATTGAGCCGCTGTACTATGTATTTTTCAGGCACATAGTGCTACTTTATAGCACAATCAAGTAACGTTGTTACCTTCAGTTGTTATACAAAACTACTGTAGATGTCAATCGTAACTTAAAAGAAATTTGGCACCTTGAAATTGTCCTCTATTGCTTTAAGAAGCTCCTCCTCTTTCCGACACTCCGCCTTCATCACGTCATCACAACAATGCATTTCCATTTTGCTGGTGGAAGCTGAGCTGGAGACTTCGGCTCCAAGGAGGATCCTTGTGTAAATAGACAGCACCTTGATGAGCAAACATTTGGGGATCTGTGAATGGTTGCCATGGGAGAAGGATTTTTCAAACTTGCATGAAAGAATCCAATGAACCCTCAAGGTATGTTTTTGACAAGGGAATAACAATAGAACATAATATAAAATGTAAAAACAAAAAGTAAATTTTACACAATACTTCAATTCTGTTGTGCTGTTTCACACAGGTGGACAAACTCCTTTGGTGCTTCTCCAAATGAGAAAGAGAACAAGCACAAGGTGAAGTGCTCAGCGGAGAGCATATGCTGTATTTATTTTATATTCAAATATTTTGGCTTGGCTCTACAAATGTGTGCACTATGTGTGCCCAATAGCCACTGGAGAAAAGTCTGTTTGATTTGGTTGAAGTGGATTTTATTTAGGGGTGTCAGAGTGATTTCACCTCCAGGCCACACATTAAAATTTTATACTTGGAAGACATTTTTGAAATCCTTTTTTAGTATCCTTTTCCTGCCACTTAAAAATTATAAACCACTCGCGTCCCTTCACATGAAATATAAATAAAATCCATTTTGATTTTAATATTAAAAAATTTAACACTTTTCCAGTTTAGGGTTTGAGTACTTTTGTAAGGCACTGTATGAGTCAAAAACCAAAGGCATTTATCTCTTGTTTGTGTTTTGACCTGAGGCTCTTCCGGGCACATTCGGAATGCTTACGACCAAAACAGATTCAGCAGCTCCTGTTTGTGTGCGCTTGTTGTCAGACGAGGTACAGAGGAGGAAGTAAAAGGGCACCAGGGACCTTGCTCAAAGAGAAGCAGAGAAAGTGGAAAATAATAGATCGAAGTGGAAGCAAAAGCCTTCTGTCCAATCCCTTTCAGTGCCCTCTGTTTCTTTGAGAGAGATGAGCAAAAACACAGGTCTTGGTGTCGATGAAGACGGGGCAGCCATAGGATGCAGACCAGCTGAGCAAAGGAGGGCAGAAACTGCATCAGAAATTGTCAGGGGAGATTAACTGGGAAGTGCAGAGGCAGTAACACACTGTGTCCACTAAGTGAATACAAAACTTGTAAGGAAGAACCCTTGGAGAAATGATCCAGCACTCTCGCACTCTTAATGCAACTGAAAGAATAAATCAAAATATGGCTGTACATTTCAGTCGGATTTACATTTTTGCATTTTGATGATTTTCCTGAATGTGTAAATCCAGTTTGTACTTCAAGCAGCGAAGGGGTTGGAAACAAAACAGTGCAATCCTCTACATAATACACTTTTAGGAACTGTTAAATGCTTGTTGGTGAAAGAGAATTACCTAAGAACTAGTATCCTAATGTTGAGTGTTTTTAATGGACAGTGAACAAACTCACAGCAGGTGTGGACTCCCGATGTTTTCTCCAGGGGTTTGATTCAGTTTAAAATTCGAAAAGCTGCCCCTGCAATCAATTCCAGGGCAAGAGCTCAGCAGGAGTTTGTGACTGTTTTATAAGCTTTAATTCTCCACACAACAGAAAAGGTAAGAGGGGTTACTTGTAATAGCAGTGTTACGGAAATATTTGGTCATAAAAGTGGCTGGATAATTTAAATTATTTTCTTAAGCAGAGAGACATTTAACCTTCTATTTTGCTATTTGAAGAACTACTACTAATGTAAAGAAAAAATCAGGACTCGATTTTCTCCACAAATTCTGCTGCTTTCCACGGTAGCAGTTATAAGAATTGCTTTACTTGTGCTTTTCTAAAATGGGGAGAATGTGTGTTCTTTTCCCCATTGTTTCCTTAGAAGAACTCAGATATTGATCAAACTGTCTAAGATCAGAGAACTCGTACATATCCGCAGACCAGGGGGAAAAAAATCTAAATTCCACATATCCAATTCAGGTGAGGGCAAAGGTAAAAAAAAAAAGCATAAATAAAAAAATCAAACCCATAACAAAGACTATAGCTTTCAAGTTCACTGTGTTAAAGTGTGAGAGACAAAGAGGCAACAGGTTTAAATGGGGTTACGGAAAACATATTAAAAGTGCGCTGTTTTTTTGTTTTGTTTTGTATATATTTTTGATGAAAACTCAGATGAAATGGTTACCCTGTGCCCCAGAGATCGTGCACATGTCAAGCTCTGAGATCTGTTATATTCTGGTAAAACAGTCAATTTCCTCAGTGATGCAGCAAAAGATGCAAGAGTAAAAAAAATAAATAAATAAAATGCGGTCGAGAGCTGGTGGATCAGTACATGACTAGCAATACCCTTAGATAATATGCAAGCATACGTATAACATATAGCAAAATTAACATAACTCGGACAGGTGAGAACTTCGGGACAAGAAAAGTATTAATTTAGTATTAATTAAGTACTGTTTTATTTTTTTTATTATTCTCATTAGAAGATCTAGAAAAGCCACTATTCCTAAGAAATAAGATAGTAAAACCCTAGTTTGTGAGTGATGGAGTAACAGATTACAACACAGATTATCAAAAACAACAGAATGAAAACAGCAGGAATGATGAGTGGACCTGTTAGTAGAGCAAAAATATTAAGTAGACAGATTTCCTTTTAAAGTAGTAAGACAGCCTTAAAGCACATTTGAACACAAAGTTGTTGAAAAGATAATAGAAAAGTCAGTGAGGTGTTTTTTTTCTGTCACTTTGTCACCTAGGTTTGAAGAAAAGTTTAAAGTAGACATACATTATATATGGATTTGTGAACTTAATTTTAAAAGTAAAAGAACTGGCCAAACGTAATGAATTATGCATTATGAAATATTGTATGTCTAGAGTGTGAGGTAGGTCCAATTCTAAGCCTTTCTTTCTCATTTTAGTGACATTACTGGTGACTAGTGCCTCATAAAAACACTTGTCTTTTGTCTGCCGTAAGACAGTAATGAAACTCGCAGATAGAAAAACTAGATCACTGACAAAGGGTAGGGTAGAATTACCAGTCTCAGTCAACAAATGACAGCCACCCACATTAGAGTCCATGTCAGGGTTTCCCAGTTTCTGAGCAGCAGACACATCCTAACATCAGCACTTCAGACAAGCGTTCATAAATCAGCTCTTTATGTCAAAATTCTGAAAAGCAACCACTGCTGAGGAACATTTCAGCGAGGAAATGTGACCATATAAAGAATGTTTCTGTGAAACATAAAAAAGCAGGATGTGTGATTTCTGTCAAGTGACTTAAGAGCATTGTCTCTAAATATATTTCTCCTTCTGTATCATTAAACAGGAAGAACAACATTGATGTCTACGTACAAAAAAATAAATGAAATTACAATAAAAAGTACAAAACTGAAAACTTGGGACAAGAAACATACCTCAAGTTTAGAGGTAAATTGTGGAGGACGTTTTCGTTAAGGTTAGTTTTAGGAATTGACTAGAAATTATTATTGGTAAGGAAAATGTTTGGATGAGGCATATGCAGTTACTAAAGTGAATGGAAGTCAATTCAAAGTCCTAATATGGCTAGAATTACAAATTTGTTCACATAAATGTTAGCATTTATGTGTGGGGTTAGGGTTAGGGTAGGGGTAATTACCTGTTACTAATAGGTAATTCAACATTTTTGTGGGTAATGTATGTATTTACGTGAATAAAGAATCAATATTCCGTCCAGGAAAAACGTTGTCAGCAGTGATAATGTTCTGAACCTGCCTGCTCTAACTTCAATGCTACAAAACTCTTTTGTGTCCTTACATTATTTTTCCATCTCGTTTTTAAACTCTTACCCATACAGCCATCTGAGTGCCATCCCCAGCTAAAATTGAGGTAGTTGCCCTATCTTTTGTTGTCTGCAAATTGCAAGCAGTTCACGTGACCTATTTATGTGCTGTTGTTTTTTTAAAAGTACTGAAAACTGCATAAAAGAGCACAGCTTGACAGACATATTGTTAGCACAAGACAATCATGATGGTGAAGTACAGGCTGCTGATGTGGAACGGGGCAGGAACAGGAACGACTAAATTTGGATTCCTGATACGTTCCCATTTCCATTATTTGCTGTTAGTTGAACTGCTAAATTTAGGTTTTTTTCTCTCCATTAAAGCTGCATCTACTCTGTCGGTCTGTTTGGCTGCCTGTGAGCTTCGTAGAGGAGCTCATATGCTGAGTTCATGCTAACAGCAAAATATTCTCCCTCTCCTGCTATTAACGTTTTACCTTTCATCAACATAGAAAGTGTTTACTGAAATGACTTTTTTGCAAAGTGCCTTGAGTTGACATGTTGTGGTTTGATGCAATACAAATAACTTGAAATTGAATTTAATTGAAACTGTTTTTGGGGTGAATATGTTCAGCTCTACCTGCCAAAAAAACTCAAGTAAAGTCATCTACATGTCAGTGATTGTTAATGTAAGTTTTATTGATCAGTTGTAACTCTGTATTTCTCTAATACTGTTTCTATGTTGCCGCTGAATGCTTGGCTAAATATTGTTTCCAACCTTTCCCTTCTTAATTATCACCTTGTTTATAATAATATGTAAACTAGATTTGTTCAAAAACCTGTTCTCTGTGCTGTTAACACTGTATGTACTACAGTGGAATGAACCCTGTTAGAAGCGTGAACATATATAGCTATTGGTTTTTGGTGATAGAGGATGGATCTCTTCACACCCTAGTTCCAACAATTTGCTTCATGTCTCTCCTCTTGAGACAGACCATTAATGTAAGAGGAGGGTGGAAAAAACAGAAACAACTGAGAGAGAGTGAAAAACTAGACGGATCAGGGAAATGCATAGAGGAGTTGAGATTTTCTTAAACCTGGTTGCTTATTTGTTTTGCTAGAAATACTAAAATGTTGCTCTTCTGAGTTTCGTTGGAGCATTAAAGAATATTATGAATATACATGAACCAATCAATATATGTTACACGTACTTATGCCAAAGCAGCGCTCTTCCATTTTCAGTGTCAGTTCTGATTTTAGTTTAGAAAAGCATCACAAGTCTGTGTTAATCTGGAATAAGATGTAAAGAATCCATCCTGTTATCGCCGACAGTAGTAGTGAAGTGTGAAACCGCATCAGCAGGAAAAGTCAGCGCTGTATTGTTAGTGGCCTAAGATAACAACTATGTTATCCAGAAAATTTGTTGGCAAGCATTTCCTTCTGCCTTATCATAAAAGGCGAAGGACAATTATCATTCTCAGCCTGTCCCTGTTATATTTTTGTCATAAGGGATAGAGATTAGCAGCATGCTGTAAATACCACAGCTTCTCCCTGAGACCCCATTCTGTTTGTTTACTTAGCATGTGTCTATAAAAATGATCAATTAAAATAATAAAGTCTCACAGTCACAGACAACAGATCTTTGTGCTAAACACCTGCAAAATGTTTATTTCGCCTCACATAATAAGCAAACCTTCTAAAATGATCCAACAGACAGCTCTGGATTGTTCAGTGAGTTGGCTGATTAGTCACCTCAAACTTCCCAGTTTCTCTGGCTCCTATACACACACCTCTCTCGGTCCACCATGTGTCCCAACACTGTTACAATTATACTACATCTGGTCTGTCTCTGACAAAAAAAATAAAAACCTTTGCCAAATTCTAGCTGTTCTTCTCCTATTTGCTAAATAGGTAGAAGGAAAAAAAGTGTGTATGCACATATATTCATCTCCAGCTCAAACTGAATGACATTACATGGTTCAATAATTCACAGCTCAAAAAACAGTTTTTATGTTCTACCACCCAATGTTCTGATACAATCTGATTTCTCAGACTGAACGCGTGTTCATATACGCTCTGGCATTACACAGAAGAAGAACCAGGAAGTGAGTAGACGCTCGCCCCAGAAGAGAACGCTCACCAAACACAACGTTCTTCCTTGTCAATCCTTGTCATTCTGCGTGAAGAGCCTTCAGCATTTACTTCACTTCAGTTAATTGCATACTTTTACTGCAGTTGTTTTGGGTTTAAAATATATTAATTAAGAGGGATAAGTGAATTTTAAATTAAAATATTCAAGCAAAAATGCTTGGGGAAGAATATGTATTTTATTATCTCCCAAGGCAAAGTGAACTTGCTCCTGAGGGGCTCCCATAAAAGCTTTAATTTTACCATAGCTTTAGAATTTTAACATTTGTTTGTTTTTTTAGAAAGAGAAAATTATTAAATGTGATGGTTTTAGCAAAGCTAAATTGACAGATTTTAAATTTTAAATTTAATTAAAAAGTTTACTTTGTAAAAGTGCAATTGGTAATTTTCCTAGTTTAATCCTTCCATTACAATTGCTGAAATATGATGTTATGAGTTTAGTCTTTTGTGTTTGAGCATGGTTTGTTCCCAAACACCTCAGCACATAATAACCAATTATCAGTGACTGCTGTTAGGCAAATAAACTTGGCCCGCTCTCCCAAACTCCACCAAATCTGTATTGAAACTAGTGGTGATGATGTTCCTCTAAATCTTATTCTACCTTTCCATACCACTGTGGGTTAGCCCTGCAGATCCACAGCTTTGCACATCCCTCTGCTGAATGGCACAGACAAACAGGGAGATTTAATTTATGTACCACTGGTAGGAACAAGGCTTTTCTTTTTTGTGACTACTGGGTTTTTAATAAGTGCCACAGAGGCTATTTGTTTCCGGGCTTTATGGGAAGAGTTTTTCTGATCTCCACTCCTCAGTGTCAGCAGGCTGCTCGGTCACATGTTTAGAGATCTGCTTGACTGCAGAGAAGAAGAGGTAGAGAATGCATTTGATATAATATAGTTCGAGGCAATAGCGGTTCTGTGTAACTACAGGGAGAGTGCGACAGCTACTCTACGGGCTAAACCGTCTGCCCGCTAAACCATTGGCCCACCGGTGAAATCCCAGGTATCCTGTATGCCAGAACCCTGTCAGCGGAGTTTCAACTCTTACCAAAGAAAATCTCATGGAGAAATATCATGCCTTTAGAAAAGGCCGTAACGGTGAGGAATTTAGATTTTCCTGTTTGTGTGTTGGTTCTCCCTCTCCCTGTTTTATAGCTGCAGGTTCTCCACCGGGGGGCGCTGCAAAGATCTGGATATCACCAGAGGGTGGAGCTCAGCAGGTTTTGCTCCTGGACTGCTGCTTATCAGATCATCAGCAGGAGGAGAAGAGGAGCTGGCTGCCAAACAATCTTTACCTGAGTGTTATCCACTGTGGTAGCCTAAGTCCTGTGTGTTTCCTTGTGCTCCTTGGTCCTGCTCAAAGTGTTTGTTTATCATTTCATTGTGCTTCTTTCTTCATGGTTGCCTCTGAGCTGCTAACTCTGGACTCGCTGCCCAAGCTTTCCTCGGACTTTGTCGCTCATGATTCACTTCTGCAACAATCCTCCACGCATCCACCAAACCTCCACGCTCCTCTTCATTATCCGGATCCTCCAGCAAACCTACCTGTCCGCCCTCCAATTCTCTCTCTGCAGTCCTGCTCCAGGTTCCGGTGTTTTGTTCTTGCTCATCCTTCCAAGCCTCCAGCTTTTTCAGTGCCGCTCAGCTCCAAGCCTCATCAAACCACTCAACCAAGTCACTACGCAATCCGACATCAGATTCAAGCGTTCATCTTCCTCTTCTCCAGTAAGCTCCTTCCCTCATGTTCTCCATTAAATCTCAGTTGTCAATTTTTCTTCACTTATCTCTCCCATTTCCTCACAATGTTACTGTGTCCCGGTCTCCAGCACCACAGACTTTCATCCCTTCATTATCTCACTTCTTGTAAAATAAACCTTTTAAAATGTCTCCTGAGAGTGATTGAGCATGTGGGTCACGAATATACCTAAAAACATGGCGACAACAAAAATACCTTTTTCCTTCTAAATTTGAAAAGTAAAAGTATTTCTCTTGACTTTTCATGTTAAGTGCTCTTTCTTACAGTCTTTGAACACTTTATAATCATCCCCTTTGGCTTATTTTTTGACATGTTCAATTTGTGTTCAACATTGCATGCAATATACTCTACTTTACTGATGTGTTGTACAAAGAAAACTATAATAGTCTTTTGTTATATTACCTAAAACCAACAGATAATGTTCCAAAATTGCTCACTCCATGAGTCATTTTATGACTTCTGTTGGTCACTACAATAAAGAAAGATATATGAACTTAATTTAGAGAAAAGCACAGCTTTTCCACAAAGGAGAGTGTAGTTTAAAAAGAGGGAATGCTGGAAAATTTCTTGGTGAGGACTTGTTAAACTGCCTGTGAAATGGACTTCAGAAAGAGACAGTAACTATGTCTGTGAAGCAGAGAAGGGAAGCACACTTGCACGTCAGTCTTTTCTCCAACCCAGTGGTTAAGTGTTTTCAGGTCTTCATGATTTACTTTAGTTTAAAAAAGTGCAGATGCAATTGTTAAATTTCTAGGTTTATAAGATTTAAAAGAAAAACATATTTTTCTTACATATAGACTGTATTTAAAAAAAAATTATGTAAAGGTCAGAGGAAAATAGGTAAAATAAGCCACTAAATAAAAAAAAAAACAGAAGTTTAGTCTTCTTTGATTTTATTTTATCATCATCCCAAATTGTGACTCATAATTGCCCATGCAAAAGTTTTAGCATGGAAGCATTATTCAAATAACTGATTGTGATATATCTGTTGTCCATTTGTGTTTTCATAGATCCCACAAATATACAGCATGATTTAAGTTTAAAGGTGCAGTAGTATGCTTCCTTCAACAAGCTAGAATAGCTTATTTTCTGCTCTCGGGCTGTTTCTAGAAGCAGGAGATATCCACATGAAATTACAGAAACATTGAAAAAGTGAACTTTTCATAATAGTGGACCTTTAAACTCTGACTAGTTTTTTCCAAATGTTTGCTTTTCCTCCTACGGTGTTCTTTTGTTGACTAACTGTATTTCCAGTTTATTCACTTCTCACAAATGTTTTTCAATGGGCATGGTGTATCACTTTAGTGATATGCAGTGTTGTTATTTGGTGGCTTTTTTGTTGTTATTTTGCCAGACAAATTTCAGTTTTGGTTCAATCAGATCATAGCACATTGTGCCACAAAGTCTTTAGAAAATTTTAGCCAGGCCTCAGTGTTTTCTTTGAGAGGATGGTTTTTGTCTTGGAGCCTTTCTTCATATTCCTGAAATATGAACAAGACAGCAGATTGTTGTCACACAGAGTGAAGAATCATTTCTTGATAGGACTGCTGCTCTTGCGATGCTACTGCCAGCCTTGTGAAAGACAGTATGTCTTGTGTTTTCATTAACTTTTGATAAAATGACCAGGTTTTGTCATTTTAGGGTGTGCTCACGTGTGCAACCAAGGTTTTAGGGCTTTATTTTCCCCAGCTAACAGATTTGTTTGCTTTTCTTCAACTGAATTTTGCAGAATATTTGTATCATTGAAGGTGGAGAAACTTTAGAAATTATTTATCATTGCCTCTATTTCAATAGTAGCAAATGCTTTAATGCTTTTGTCATGAGAGCTGCAGAGAACATTCACATCTAACCAATATCTTAAGGGTTTTTACAATATTATGTGCATTTTTTTCTTTCACCACCCAAAATGAATTGTCTGCTCTGAAGAGATGCACGACTCCCAATACAAAAACAAAGCAATATATTTACCAAGAGAATATTTTACCTCAGGGACAGAGCTTTGCATCGCATGCAGTCATGTGAACCCAGCAGTAAGAAAAAGCAAAGGATAGCATTCAGGAAATTACCACTGGCCATGAAAAGATTGAGAAATGAGACTTACAGAGAGAGAGATGGAGGGAAGGGGGGATCAATAAAGAAATCTTTAGTCAAAGACATAGCACAAACCCGGTGCTCAGGATTACTCAGTAAGGGACCATTACATGGAGAGGCCAGCAAAGCAATTATGAGTCTTGAGAGGAATTGACAACGAGATCCCCATAGGGAGGAATGATAGCTGTTAAAACGACGAGAGAAGTAGACAGTGTGTTGGTGCATGAGCATGATGGAGGAAACCAGTGATGAAATTTCAAACAATCATTATTGTGCCCTCCCATCTCCTGCTTCAGCACAATAACTCCACAGTCTGAGGCTTCATGCTGCTTCACACTATCTCCCTATATGATTGAACCTGCACAGATAGCATTGCACCTCGTGTCAGTGGTAATGCTCTACCTACTTAAGACAATACTTTATCTGAAACATGCAGGAATGCTGTTAGTAAAGAATTGTAAACCAAGGATCAAAGTAAACAAGATAAAAATTATGAATAAAACTCTAGGATCCCTGTTTTTTGACTTTTTGCTACCTGGAACAGGAAAGACACAGAACTTGAACTGTAGTTCATTTAGCTTTTATGGTTCACGTACTGGGCGTAACGCTACAACCACAAAAAACTTTTTTTTGTTTGTTTGCTATCAGAATTTATTTATTTATGTGAGAGACTTACAAAAAAATAATAATTAATTGCATAAAGAAATGAAATTAATATACATAGTACATTTCAAATCTGACCATTAGAAGTACTTTACTCATAAGCCACATTCACCCAGCTGTATTCACAAAGGTGCCCACATTAATACACCAATCATTAGACAACTCGGGGTTTCGTGCCTTGCCAAAGGGCAAATCAAAATACAATAGCAGGAAGCTAGAATCCTAGCTTAGAACCTAAGAAGCTGCTAGAAGCTGGAATCAAACCTCAAGGAAGGAAAATAAAATCTGGATAGAGTGGTATGCGTTGGAGTTCTGCCCTCTTTTTATCTGAAACCATTAAGCAGATTCTATTGCAACCAACTGCCTTTAGAAATAATTAATGATCAGAGTCAGGTTGTAAAACCGAACTTTCAAAAGCTCACGCAGCACTTTTAAATCCATCATAAAATGAAAAGACTATGGCACAACTGCAAGCATACCAGGCCACAGCTGTTCTTCTTACTTCACAGGCAAAGAGAGCATTAATCAGAGGAGCAGCACAAAAAAAATAACAGTCTTTTGACATGACAACTGTTAGCCTGGCAGTGCTCAAATCTGGGCTTCATGGAAGAGTGGGAAGAAAAAAAAAACATTGGCTCAGTGTTGATATACGGTGGTGGCAACATCATGCTGTGAAAATGCTTCTCTGTAGCAGGGATTAAGAATTAAGTAGGAGTTTATGGGAAATGGATGGTGCAAGACACAAGCTAGAGGAAACCTTGCTTCATGGTGAAAAACAGTGGAAACTGGAGCACAGGTTCACTTCCGACAGTGTGAGATACAAAGATGAACCACAATGGACCACAAGTCATTCCAGACTTAAAAACAGTTTAGAATAATGTTCAGCGTTTACAGTGAAAAAAATAAATAAATAAAACAAGGGCTTAATAAATTCAAGTTCAAATTCATCAAGTCACATCTATATTTAATCTGGTACTCAACATAAATATGTTATATGTATTGAAACTGATCAATGGCTTCCTGTACAGAAACCACTAAAACTACAAGAGCCAGGATTCACTGGAACGGCTGCTGAACGCACCCCAGCTGCACTCCAACTTTTCGCTGCTATCTATATTTGAAGTCAGATAAGTGAAAACATTGACACCTTCTCAACCTCTTAAAAAAGCCTCTTTGGTAGCAGCTGCTTGGGTCTTGTAAGAAATAATAATATTGAGAAGCTGGAAGAGTCTGTCAGTGATTAAAGCACCACCAAGTGACAAATGCCAGACAGACAAGAGACTGGCAGCCGAGAATGAAAGTCAAGCAGCACTCACCACGACTAGCTTCATTTAGCAAGCAGTCACATGTTTTGCTTGGAAAACTTCTGAATATGCAAATAGTGACCTTTTGGAAATGGGTGGCATTACCCTTACCATTAGCATTTCTTGGTCACTTTTTGTCATCACAAAGTTAGAAAATAGCTTTAATCATTGCTAACTGTTCCTTTGCCTTCATCCATCTACCCAAATCCGTTTACTTCTAGTCATGGTTGTGAAGGGGTTGGTGTTGGTGGACGAAAGCCAGGGTATGTTAAGAAGTTTATGTTTTTCACATTGTCTCCATTTTGAAAGATGATCATGGCAGCATCATGCTGCGGGGATGATTTTCTGTGGCAGCAAGTGGAAAGTTGGTTAGAGTTAGCAAAAAGGTTGACTAAAGCTAAACCAATGTAATCCTGGAGGAAAACCTGATTGTTTTGGAGTCGTCCAAAAGATTAAAAAATGACTGAAAAAGAACATTCGAGCAACATCCAGGAGTAGTTTTCTCCATTGGCTTCATCTCAGAGAACTGCATTCAAGATGAAAGTTTTGGGGGGTTTTTTGCAAAAGAGCAGTGGATTTCTGAATGTGTGCAGCTAGTTTCAGTCATGATTGACGAGTGTTTCTGTATTGGTTTTCTGTGTTTTCATTTAATTTAGGGGTTTATAATTGCATTTAAGGTCTTGCCATCAGTTAATTTCTCTGTGTTTACTACTTGTTTACTCCATATGAATAAATTCTTTGTGATTAGTTTCTGACGTATTTCTTGTGTTTTTCAGTCGGTGCATTTTGGTTTGTTCTCTCATGCTAGTGTTAGATTTTCCCCTTTTTTTGATTTGTACATTGCTTTTTGTCTAGTTCAGCTCTCTGTGAATTATTGTTAAATAGTCTCCATAACTCAGTCTTCCTGCCCTCACTCTGCCACAGCTCTTCCACATTCTCGCTGATTAAGTTTACCAGGATCCAATGTCATTTTCCACCTTTACCTCAGTATTTCTGCTCCTTGGTTACTGAGGTTTTCTGATGTGCTGTCCTGGTTTCAAATCCTGATATCCTTCCGTATGTCCTCCATGTGAGTTCAATTCTGTTATTAAATGATGTTTTATCGCACCATGTGGCTCCACAATCCTGTCTGCAATTTTTATCCTGCTTTAACGACACAATTTATGACCTTTTTTTTTTTTATCCCCATTAAATATTAGGATGCTTCTGTTTCCAGATAAACTATTACTTTGTAAATGAAAAGAATATAGAAGAAAGAAAAAAACAATTCATTTAAAAAAAAAACTGTCAAGGCATGTTAGGCATGCTAATAACCAAACAACACCTCCTTGAAGAAGTGAAATGAGAAAGTATTGTCATTATCTCCTATCACTTCCTTAAAACTGTCAGTTTCTTGTTCATGTAATGGATGCAAGTCTCACATTAAGTCATCTGTTAATTGCTACTGATAATGACCTTGAATGTTTTTCTATTTTTATGGTTCCAAATGTTTCATTGTCTTTTTATTTGTATCCCTTAGAATTCCTCATGTACTTTGTTGCTTTGCCTTTTCTTTTCTGTTTGCTGTCAAGTGTGATTATATACTTCGTTCCATTTTCTTTAGTATCTTTCTATTAGTTTTTCATACATTAAAGTTGGTTTTCTCTGATAACCAAGGGTACCATTTTATCTTCCTTCAATTTACTTGGGAGGAAATCTTGTCATTCATGTTAGTCTACATTTAGAAGTTTATGTGATTCAGAAAATTAAAACAGACACAATGTACTATGACACTGTTTTAATCTTCCTTGGCATGTTGGTATAAACCCAAAGGTAGATTTTTAATTTTTTTTAATTTTTTTTTTAGGAAAATCAAGCTCTATAAAATTTGAACAATCTTTGTTGCTTTTGATATGATGCTCTTTCTTTAGTGCAAGTGTCTCGGGACACAGGGAATAGAGTTCAGTGTTAACCTGATAAGTATTACTTTTGTCCCTGTGTGAAAACAACATTTTTGGAATATTTGAACTGACTGTGTCTGAATTAATTAATGAGGAAGTATGTGAATTTGACATCAATTGGAGCCGCTTCAAGCATGCAGCAGTGAATAATCTTCATCGGGACAGACAGATTATCTGCACAAAATGTCATGAGATTAAATAAGAGTTGTTATTGTCATTGTGTCGCATGAGTATTTACAATAAACTTCTGTGCATGAGTGCCTGATGTCACGCAATGCTTACCTAACGCAGTCTATTGTCTTATGTCATTGCAGTGCAAGGCGTACACCCAATAGTACAATGGGGGGTATTGCTTTTATTCAGCTGAGTGGCAACATAGATTAATTTTATACCCTCACCAGCAACTTTACTAGGCACACCTGTTCAAATGCTTGTTAACACAAATAGCAAAGTGACGAATCACTTGGCATGTGGACATATAGATGTGGTCAAAATGTCTTTCTGAGCTTCAGAATGAGGGGAAAAAGGTGGACTAAAATTATTTTAATTGTGATGTGCTTTTTGGTGACAGACAGGCTTGCCTGAGTATTTCCGAAGCTACTAATCCACTGGGACTGACACAAACAACCATTTCCCCAGTTTACAGAAAATAGTGCAAAAAGAAGTAAACATCCAGTGAGCAGCAGTTATTGGTACAAAAATGGCTTGTTGATGTTGGAGGTAAAAGAAGAATGAGCAGTGTGGTTCGAGATAATAGGCAGGAGTAGCTCAAATAAGAAGTCGTTCCAGACAAGGTATGTGGAATACAATCTCAGCACACACGTTGAATCTTAAAGCAGATGGTTATGGCAGGAGAAACAACACAGCAGGTGCCACGCCTTTCTGCATAGAACCGAGAACTGAGGGTACAGTTTTCACCATTTCAGCTAACGTGGGGAAAATTAGATTGGAAAGATGATTCCTGGTCTGACGAGTTTTTAATTTCAACTGTATAATTCAGGTCCATAGCCCAGACAAAGCCTTGCCTTTTATAAACAGCTTCGGGTGATGGTGTGGGTATATCTTCTTGGCACACTTTAGGTGTTACAACACCACATAACCTGTTGCTGTATATCATGTCCATCTGTGATAAAAATGAGTGAATTCTCTAATGGCTAATTCCTGAAGGATAATGGATAATCTGACAAAGTTCTCATCGTCTGAAGCTTTTCTTTTTTTTTTTAACATGACATTATGTTCACTGTAATGAAATGGCCTCCACAGTCCCCAGATCCTGAGGTACCTTCATGACGGGATGGAATGGGAGAATCACATCTTGGACATCCAAACAACAGATCAGCAGCAACTGCTTGATGCTATCATGCCAATAGGAACCAAAATCTCTTGGTAATGTGTTCAACACTGTCGAATCTATTCCGTAAGGAAGTAGGGCGTCTCTGAAAGCGAAAGAAAGCTTGCACTAGCAAGGCGCTTGTGCCTCATATAGAGGCCAGTGAGTGTTCACTACATCTGGATGTGTACAACAGTTCCATTCAGTCCAGGTGTAGACCGCTGGAGAGTTAATATCCAAACTGCAGGCGGTGGAGGGATGCACAGAATTTGTGTCATTTGGAGGTCACATTATTGTAAGAAAACACAGGAGACAGATCACTAGTGCAACACTGATAAACTCACTGGCACGTTTACACCCACAGAAATAAGAGGTGTAAAATGTGTTTGGGATCCGGCTTCGAGAACAGAATAACAATCGCAGACTTATATTTCCCGGGAGGCTTCGATGATGCATGCAGCTCACAGCTTCAGCACAGGGCTGCCCCTTCCTACTGCATGTTTGTGTGATATATTTTGCTGCACTTAGGCGATGTGAGTGTACACATTTGGGTAATTGCATTCCCCTTCTGCTGCCTGCTCCCAGTAGGAATGAGTGATGGTCATAAAGGATAGCTTTGAGAGAATGGTTAGCGTCAAAGTGTGTTCTGGAGACATCTAGGTTGAATTAGAAGTTTCCCATAAATTAGCAAAATGTTTTATGACTTTTTCTCATGGTTTAATGGGGAAAAATGAGGTTTTAGTGGTGAATGTTTCACTGAATTGTAATCAGTAACAACTTTTGCATGGGAGCTTTTTTGGGATTAATTAGGGAGTAAAATAATATTATTTAATAAATCACTAAAATGTTGTGAACGTACACAACATTTTTCCTGTTATTCTGATTGCTTAAAGTACTTGTAAATTGTTAATAAACAAATAAATTATTAACAAATGGCAAGCTGAAGCGAAAACATTTTTTACTGTTGATTTCCAGTCGAGGAAGGTCTGCATCAATCCCCAGAAGCTGCAGTCAGTCTCCAGGTAAGTCAGAACAGACAATGTTCTAGTGTGAGACGAGGTAAAGACTGGAGTCTGCAAACTTGTTTCAATTTTTGGAGCCAGATCTGGACGTAGTCGGATAGTGTGCACAGATCACTGACCCAACTGCAAACGTGTGAGGCTACGACATAATGAACATGAATGAAAAACAGCAGCTGGCAAAATACAAGCTAGTAACAAATTAGAATCACACATTGATTAGACAAACAAAAGGACAACAGAGAAATACTTGGACACTCAAGACAAAACCATTAGAAATAATCAAGAACCTTATTGAAATAAACCAAAGAAAGAATATAATCAACACCATCCATATCATATTTAGATGACCATTAAATTGAACATATTTTTTAATCTAGACAGAAATATAACTCATTTGAATCCTGAGAATACTTTCAGTTTACACCATCTACTGCTGTGTTTGTTTCATTTAAACTGTATTCTCCTCCAGAGTTTCTACGAGAATTTGATGCACTCTGGTGGCTCTAATTGGTCTGAAAAATCTTGTAATCTGTGATATAGGAGCAGGTTCTGTTGCTAAGTGTATGACACTTAGTCTTTCAGTCATGAATACATAGACTGTATAATCTGACCCCAGTTTTAGAGCTTATCTAGAAATATTAGCAACTTCACTGAATGCCTCTTGTCTTATAAAGCTAGAACTTTTTAGCTAAATGATGCTTAGATTAACATGGTCTACAAGTTAAAATATTTATCAGGGGTTTTTTTTATTATTATTGTTTTATTTAACAGTTGCTGCTAAAATGTTGTTGGTTCGTCATAGATATCTCTATTGATATGTCATGTTCGCCACATTTATGCTCTAACAAAGACTTGGTCACAATTTAAACTCCTGACACACAGTTGAGGGGTAAAACTAGTGAAACACTTTTCCTATTAGAAAAGTAACTTCATAGTTTAGAGATATTTCTGCACTCAAAAAATGTAAAATTAACATGAACATGGATCATTTGGAGATGTGGATTTGACTCTTATGCCACAAATGAAAACCTCAATGAGCCTCTAGACAGAACAAGAATAAAAAGCTATAAATCTATTCAAATTAAGTTCCAGTTAAATGCTCAGATGTATACTTTTACAATGAGGTTTTTCTGCCTCACCAACCAAAACCCTTTCCTGCATTGTAAGACAGAAAACTTGGATTTCTTCAACAAATTTTGGAATACAGTGTTACAAGTTGGAATCAGAACTGGTTTGAAATTCTTTGAGTAATTACAAAATTAGACATCTCTTTTAGTATTATAAGTCTTTGCTGTCTGTGATCGTTTTATTTAAAATGTTTTTTTTCTTCACAGCAGCTTTCTCAGTACAGTCTGGCATTTTCTTGCCTCCTAATATAAATAACTAATGATATCGCAACACAGAAAGGCAACACATTTTCTTCTCTGCAAATTGCCAATTGAATAGTTCTGACTGGTGCATCTCTATACATCACTTGAAAGGATTATTTCTATCTGTTTTAGAAAAAAAAATGTTATGTCCAGTTTGCCTTTCGTCTGTGAGTTTGTCAGGAATACATTGTACTGTCCTGCTGACATAATTTTTCCACTCAAAGGCAAGATTAAGTTTAAGATCTATGCCGAAGATTAAAAATTTACAGCTCCACGGTCCACAGGGATTAAAATGTTGCAATTTACCTCAGTTTCCCACAGGAGTTCACTTCATGACAGTCGGTGGAGGGGGCATGATGTGGAGGGTCTCGGCTCTGACCTATGTGGGGAGAACGTTAGAGGAATGCTGCCTAGGAGGTGAGAAACTGTGGATATGAGTTTGTGAGATGAAAATGAAACATTCATGCAAATGAGATGTATTTGACAGCATTGCCACTTGAGTTTTGAGAGAATAATAGCATCGAAGCAACACACTCCATTCTCATTTCCATATCTATTTCAGGTCATCAGACTTCATATGTATTAAAATGTGCAGTAATATACTTTTGACCCTGCGTAACTCAGACCTTTTAAACTTACAGAGGCTTCACCTTTCATCAAGTGCAGTTCACTAAAATCAAATTCAATCAACAGCTGCAGTGTGTAATTAAATTTTTTAATTTGTAACAGTATGAGACGACATTATTAAAAGTACTTAATCTATCTTTGTGGCTCCACCCATCCCATTTTCAAACATGGGATATAAATTTTAGGTCTGTGTCCAGATCCTTCTTTATTAAGGCTGACTGGGAAAAGTTAAATCAGGATGCAGCTGATAGATGTCGAATAATGTCTTTGTGCTACAAAACTGATTTTGAAATTATATTAAAAAAAAATTTCTTGATATACAGTAAGTTGGATTTTTTTCTAGCAAATTTGTGACTTTCAAACTCATAAATTTCCATGTGTTTTTCTAAAACATTCTAAGGTTTTACTAGCAAATTTTCAACTTTTCAAATTCAGAAATTTTGTTTTTTTTTCTGGGGAAAAAAACAACAGTGGAAATTTACTACTCCTTTTTTTCTATCTACAATGTTCCTAGTATGCAGTGGTAAGTTTTTGTATCTGTAAAAGTTCTTTATGAGAAATGTTTATCTAACACAGTGAGGAATTAGGTACATCTGTGTGATTCTTAACTAAATAACTACAGATGGTAAATGGACTCAGCTTAAACCGTTTTTTTCCATCATTTTGACCAACTATAGCGCTTTACACTAGAATTCCATTCACACACACCAATTCACAGATTGCCAAGCAATTTGAGGTTAAGCATCTTGCCCAGGGGCACACCGACATGTGGCCGAAGGAAGCTGGAATCAAACTTACAACCTTCCGATCACAAGCCGACTACTCCACCCACATAGCCACAATCACCCAGAAATGCTGCAAAGATTAAGTGGCTAAAAAAACTTTTTCTGGATGGAAACTGAAACATTGCTCACTGAGGAGGCTGTCTGCAGAAGGATGCGGCGCTCTCGTTGACGTCGTTTCATAAAAGCAAACTGGAGGATCCAGGAAGGGAGAGTGAATCCTGTCGGGTAGGATCCTGTCATATACTCTAGTCTACTCCATTGTATGAAAGGTGTGCACAAACACAAACAATCCACAACCACGTGACTGTGCGTCAACCGTTGGGCTTCAGATTAGGTGTGTGTCAGACTTTAGTCTCCTGCAGTCTGGGGGTTTGATTTGTGACCTGAAATATCCCCGGATTATAAATCAAACGCATTCTTTAATAGGAGAATATGTCGCCTCCGACAGAGCTGCACTCCGTGTCTCACTGAATACAAATACTTGCTCGATGGTGTGAAATTAAAACAAATTAACTTAAAAGCCACCGTTAACTCTTTCAGTGACAAGTGGTAATTTGCATACACTATGGTAATTCGGAGGCAATAACTTTAATTATTTACTCAAATGATGGACACAAATGATGATCCACACATACTTTCATCCCCTGATTGCCTTACTCAGACCTCGAGTGCAAGTCAAAATTGAAGTCTACAATTGTGACAAACGTACAACTCGAGCCTGCCTCCGAGTTGGACCACAGTTCCCATCTCTGGGATCAGGTTTTGAATTATAAGCCCACTGACACAAAGAAAGTTCTCCAGTGTAGGGAAGGACAGATCTTAATATCAAAAATTATTCAGCACTACTTGAGTGGCAAAAAAATAAACAAGTAAAAAACTAAAAGCTTTATTTATCAACCCGAACGTTATGTGAGTTTAAATGCTTTGAAGTCTCCCTCCCCACCTTCAATTTATTTATTTTCCCATCATATGATTTGCCTTTTGAAGAGAACAGCTCTTCCTGCAGACATGCTTTAAGATAAAGGATTTTACTGGGGGAGTAAAAGGGAAGGAACATGTCAGGAACTCTGCCGGAGTGCAGCTCAGATTCCTTTTGCCGTTATCTCCTCAACATACAAGCGCAAACACCCCTGCAGAGCTTCACCGGTATTCGTCATCCAAGTGTGAAGGTGTATTTCAGTCATATTTGTCTTTCATGCAAAAAAAATAAATAAAAATGTTTTAATCCTGACAAAGTATGAGGAAAAAAAACAGTTTATGTATCAGCATGATAATGAGGAGATGGAATGAGTTCAGTACCTTATGTGAGGTTTAAATTAATCTCCATGTAGAATGCAGGAGAGGCTGAACAGAAGAACATATTTTCTTCCTCGCCTATAAGTCTCTCTGCATACTTTAACCCATGAAAGCATCTCTACCTTGAGTAATAGTTTGATTTGCAGCCAGTTCTCTCACTTTGAAGTCTCTCTTGAATGCCCATAATGTGTATTTAACTTGTTAAAGAAATAATGCACATTATTTCAGCACTTCACCGAAAGATATACATTTGTCTGTAACTATTCTGTAATAAAATTTTTTCTAATACCTTGAAAATCCATATAAACAAAAAATAAAGCAAAAAATAATAATTTCAAGCAAACGCCACAGTGCAAGTAATCACAATTCGGTTATTTGTGTTTCTTATTTATTCCTTTATTCTTTAGAAGAGTATCACAAGGTTTACCAGATTTGTCAGTATTTCAATCCTCAGTGAAAGTTTCTTAATCTGTTCTCCATTCTTGAGCCAAAGAGGAAAAAACTTTATGCTCATGTTGTTTACAACTCGTTCTGCTGTTTCATTGCTTTTTTGGGCACAAATACTTCATTTAGTTTCCCTCTGTCTTCAGTACAGTTGACCAAATGAGCTTGAGGTCTCTCATATTGATCTTTAAATGGATGGAGAAAAGCCAATTGCCAGTTGGTCAATTGGCCAGTCTTGGCTCTATTGGATGTGTCTGCACTGATTACAATCTGGGATCAGGAAGCACCTCCAACTTTCAGTCCCTTAAGTTAGCAGGGTTGTTCAAAGATTTGAAAGGGGAAAGAAAATCTGCCCTTACTTCAGAAATACTTGTTCATGGGAGCATATCTGGGCCTTTTTCCATAAATAAATAACGTGGACACCTGAGTGATGTGTTCTGGGGTTGTATCTGCCAAAGGATGAAGGTGAAGTTACGCAACCTCCATTGTGCCAAAGTGATTTTTTCTCTAAAGGACTCAGTAAAGCTATTCAGACTACATTAAGATGGATGAGATCATTACACAATAAGTCATGTGACTGTGAACCAAAAGAAGAGTGACATTCAAGTGTCAATACTTCCTGTATTTACAGTCTGGTGGATTTTACCAGTATAATTACTGCTTATTTTGATAGATAATAGAACTACCATTTTATCTCCTTACATTACACAAACTGTACAGTAAAAAGATGTTGATGATGATGATACAGGACATTCAAAAACATAATATAACAGGAAACAGAAATGGTACCACATCAGTCGTCATAATAGAGAAGTTGTTTGGTATCTTGGCATGAATATAATAGAAGAACATAGAGAGAGTGTAGATCAACACAGCTTAGTAGAAAAACAGAGAACTGATCAATTGTTCTCTGTGTAAAACACAGATCTTGATTCTACCTGGTTTTTATGTTCTGTTGTTTAGCTGTGCATGGCTAAAATTTTCTGTGCTGTGAGAAATCCAATTTTTCACAGTAACGGACATTTGCATGGAGTTTCAACAGCAAAGGGTTATATGCTGCCTTTTGTAAATAACACCTCAGCATTGTATTCCTACACCTCAGATACTGTTATACACCATTTAGTCAGCAGGCCTGGCTGCCACTGGATCTAAGCATGATATGAAATATATAAAAGTCCTCTACATTTATGGTAACAGCCAAATATGGATATAACTTTATTTCATGTAACACTTTGCAGATGCTCTTCTTTACACATTCCTCTTCAAATGTGACATTTCAGACTCCTCGTTCCAAGGCAAGCACGAACAAAATGGGCATGAAAATGGACACAAATACTTCAAAGTCAGCAAGAATTCAAGGTCCTCAAAAAGCAGATTGATTTCATTATATGTAAAAATACACTGTATTTGTTTTTTATAAACCAACATATATTTCTGGATAGAAAATGTTATAGAGGCAGTATAGTGGACTAAATGTACTTGAAATAAATCAAAAACAGTAACACTGAAAATGGCCTCTTCTACTCACAAATAAAACCCACCAGTTTTACCAGCTAATTATCCCAAATCAAACCATGAACTTTGTGAGAAGAACTTCCTGCCGTTTAACATTTACTCACTTATATTCAGGGGTATTTTAAAAGCAGTCTTTTTTGTATTCTGCCCATTTCTAAATTCCAAATAATCTCCAGATGCTCTCTGTGGGTTTTGTTGCTCACACCATCATTAAAAAGAGACTTGCAGGAAACAAAGGATTTCTCTGGCTGTTGGGAAGTTCTGATCTCTTTGCACCATAAGATCCATCTTTCTTGACAACATTCTACTGAGGTAATTGTTTATGGGAGGACAATGTCCATAAGTTTCAAACAAATTCAGATGATATATCGCTCCAGTTATAGGCAGATTAAGTCAGAACACAACTGTTTTGTTTGTTTTTCGTCTAAAACAAAATTAAAAGAGATATAATTTAGAGTAACTACACATATTTTAATATGGACTACCACACATGGATTATTGGGGCCTGCCCATAACAATGCATAAGGAGAGTAGTCACTGATCTCCATGCATTGCATGGGAAGGCACCTATTATTCTACACCCAATAGAACGCCTCTTTATAAATATTTGGGGCCTGCCCATAGCAATGCATAAGGAGAGTAATCAGTGACTATCTCCATGCATTGCATGGCAGGCACCTATTACTCTACACCCAATAGAATGTCTCTTTATTATTCTTAATTTTTTGTAGTCTTCCGTAGACCGTAATGCGGCTCGTACAGCTGCATGCCCACCCACAAAAGTGGTATCAAAACGTGCGGCTCGATCCCGGCATTGGAGCTATTATTTTTATGGGGAATCGGAGTCACGATGAAAAAGTAAAAAACGAGCAAAATTTCCAACTGCCGAAACACAGAGCCTAACTGACGTTTCGTTAGAGTGTAGGAAGGAGTCCCATTTTGACCTCAAAACAATTTTGAAATCGCCGTTACGCCCACAAATATCGCCCTATCGGTATCAAACTCGGTCATGACATAGATACGCATGTCTGCTCCGGTAAAATGTTTTCAAAATTTCTCTAGGACTTATGGTTTTCTGTCAAGGTGCTTCAGAGCAAAATCATGTGCCAGCCTAACTGACGCTCTCCCAGGTTCACTTCCATGTAAACTGGCTGGGGGCCTCACAAAGATAGAATTCTTTCTCCACCATTCTGTCTCACACACATGACAGTTGGCAGAGGATCCATTACCATAGCAACGGAACAGAAGGGCAGACCAGCTGAT
>CAEFZY010017946.1:0-10704 GCA_903066815.1 Brachyrhaphis roseni | reverse complement strand
TATTTTAGTTTAAGTGGAGTTGTAGTTTGGGGGAGGGTTTGGGTTTGGGTGGGGGGGGGGGGGGGGGGGGGGGGGGGGGGGGGGGGGGGGGGGGGGGGGGGGGGGGGGGGGGAAAGTCAGTGGGATGCTTGATTTTGGAGCTTACACTGTGGGATGTGACTTATCTTAAATGATGATGTTGTTTTGCTCCCAATGTGAAGCCTATGCGCATCAGATTCAATCCCCAACCAATCCCCCCTTCCCTCCAAAAAATAAATATATACACCTCCGTCCTTTTTCTTTCTTTTTTTTTCCATCTTTGCTGTCTGAGGCACTCAAATGAGAAACTGTCAGGAGCTGTGATTTGTGCTAACTAGCTATCGATCGCTCCAGAGCTGCATGCCTTGCGTCCACGCAGGGAGGGCTGAGGAGAGCAGAGAAGAGAGGAGAAACTACAATGCTTTTAAATACTTTATGACTTTCGTGCGTTCATGATATTAAACTAATTATTGGGAAAATAAAACAGCCTAACTCTCTATTTGGGGGGATTTTATTTTATTTTTTAAAAAATGTCTATTAATATTGAAACTATTTATTTAAATTTGTCAAAGTTTTGATTATTCCTAATAGGACGCGTGCACGCAGCAGCCTTAGCAATTCTCAGTTAAAGTGTATGAAGACAAAAGGTTTCACCACTCAACGCCACGCTATGAAACATGTACTCCGTCTGTGTAATGGCATTATTGTTTATAACCCGACACCCTCTCCTCGGTGTCACACGAACGACGCGCCTGGACGCAAAGAGTCCGCGCCATGCGCGCCCCCGTCGCGCTCTGCACCCGCACAGATCAGAACAAAGAGACGCTGCAGAAGCGAGACGGCGCTGTGAACGCATGTAATGAAATATCGACTCTGTCTTAGACTTGGTCTTGACAATATAGAAAAGTTAGCCTGATAAATTATGAAGTTATAATGACGAAAATGAATTTTGAAAACTATTTAAAAAAAACAAACAAAAAAAAACCCTAATGAAAATAAAGTGAGAATTGACTGCAATTAAATAAATTATTATTATTATTATTATTATTATTATTATTATTATTATTATTATTATTATTATTACAAAAGAAGGACAAAACTCACATTCTCATAGAACACGAAAATGTTTTTTTTACATATTTAGATTTCAAGACGTCATAAAGACGTTGCGCTCTAAAGATATAAAATGGTAACTACAAGCCCATGTCTTGTAGTTACCATTTTCTCAATAAAATACCAATTCATGGTATTTCTCTTCTTGCTTCAAAAGCATATTTTAGTCAAAAACATTTTCTTCCTTGTTCGAGAAACAACATAGTGAGAATTATTCATATCGCAACTGAGTTACAAAATCACTCCGAGACAAAGTTATGCAAATTAAAAATATCAGTCTATTAACAAAATGCTTTTAAATCTGTCATCTAATTAACATTAGTTCCAAAATACTAAACGTGAATGACCAGATTTTTTTTTTTTTTTTTTTTTAATCGAGGATTCTAATCCCGAATATCCTGTCGAAAAATCTATCCACTTTGACCAGGCCGGTATTATCCCATGATAATGACAAAAACAAACACGTAACCAGGCGAGGGAACCCCCCGCTGCGCAAACGCATATCCTCAAAAAGCTATTAATCTTCTCAATGTAGTTGTTCACCCTGAAAACTGAGATAAAGAGCCACAGGAAATGTTTACTTTTCTTCAGCTGTTCTTTTTGAAGAGGCTTTAAGCTACAATTAACAATAAAGGCTTTAAAGAAAGTACCGTTTAAGATGGATTTTTTTTTTTTTTTAACTTTAACATAAAAAAACATTTTTATACATAAATATTAAAATTGACAACATATTTTTTTTCACTTATCTTAAATAAACCCTCTAAGTTTTCAGAATAACAATGGAATAACCAGGGATGCATGCTGCTCACACAACATGGACAAAAGTTTCTATAATGTCAGTTTCAGCAGGACAGTAAAAGTATGAGGATACCTTTTGAAATGATGTTCGAGGTCAAATAAATAAAGCACAAATTTTAAGAGGAAAACTTATCAACACTTTGAATTGTATGTTAGAGATTAAAGGAGAAAAATGAGGAGTTATTTACCTTCTTTACTGCTGTTTTGGCTTTTATTTTTTTCCCAGGGTCCCATGGCCTTGTCATCCTCTGACCCATCCATCATGGTCTTGTCACTGGGCACGTACCAGGTGGCGTGCTGCTCTGCCATGAGGGTGTCAAGGTCAATAGTGCCCATTGAGCCCTTCCCTGCATCCGGGCTGCAGCCTGGCAGCTCATTGTCTCCGTTCTGTGAGGGACAGTCACTGCTCTTTTTGCCATTCTTTATGGCCAGGGGCTGGTCTTCTGAGATACTGAACTGTTGCCGCTGCAGCTGAATCTGGGCCTGGAGGATCTCCAGGGGGTGGATTTCTTCCTGGCCCGAGGTGCTGGACGGGGTGCGTACCTGTTCCACCCCAGGAGTGCCCGGGTGGCTCACCCCGCTGGCCCCTGTGCTCACACCAGAGTTTAGTCCATAGCTGTCTGGTGCTGAGGTAGTATGATTGTTTATGCCCATGCCAAGGGGCTTTTGCCCATTTAATAAACTGTTATCACTCCGCTGCATTTTGGGTGAGCCTGTGATCATAGGGCTGCGATTGGGCTTGGTGGCAGAAGTCCCTCCTGCATCTGAGCTGGATGACACCTCGTCCTCGTTGCCATAGTGGGTGCTGACATCGTCAGGGAAGTCCACTCTTGGTGAGCTGCTGTCAGACTTGGCAGCAACACTTTGAATGCCACTGTCTAAAGAAGACATAAGGTCAGTCTGGTCTCCCAACATTAGGTCACCTCCTTTCCCCCAAGAGGGTGACTGAAGATGTTTTTCATGAGGTGTGCCCCCACCCCTCTCCCCAACGCCAGCCGAGGGGGTCTGCTGGCCTGGACTTACAACAGGGTTACCGTTATCAGAGGAAAAAAAAATTCCAGGGCTCACATGTCCACTGTCTCTTTTTCTCCTCCCTCTCCCTCTCCCACTCCCTGTTGTTGCCTTCCCCTCACTGCACGGGGTAGCGTCCATGTTGTAGTTTGGGGAGAGGGCACTGGCTTCCCCCTGCACCGTCTGGCTTTGACTTACAGGCTTAGAGTTGCTATTCCCGGTGCCAGGCATCTGGCTGTTCTGGGAAGCACTGCTCTGAAAATATTCAGGACCAGCACTTCCAGTTCCATTAGATGTGCTGCTATTAATGTCCTGCTCTGTCTGACTTAGTTTTCTCTTGCCCTCATTTTGGTTCTTCTTGTTGAATGTTACGTTAAGATTGGGGGCCCCTAGGCTAGCGATCATGTTCTGGCAGGCCGTGGACAGGGCCGCTAAACAGCTCTGACCAAAAACACTGTCTTTAGAGCTGGTTTTGCTGAAGTTCCCAAGGGACAGAGCTCCCAGCTTACTAACAGACGACCGCTGGCCTGAGGGGAACTCAGACTGTGGAGGGTAGCTCCCTGGTGAGGTGCTCACCCCCTGGGGAGCACTGTGAGGTGGCCCCTGGCGGTTAGCCCCCCCATAGGGAAACGTTGGTTGTGCTCCCATTGGAGGTGCAGTAAAATCAGCTGGTCGCCTTTCTGCTGGTGCATTTGGATGTCCTCCTCCAGCTCCTGGTGACTGCATTTGTGAGAGGTTACCCATGTTTCCACTAAACTGTGAGTGCATGCCTGGAGAATGAAGGGTCTGAACATGTCCGTCTCCTGCTATTCTCATTGGCTCCTGCATGCCAATGCCTGGCCTGAACATCATCCCAGCCCCATTCTGTTGCAGCCCCATCTCATTAGGCCCAGACTCATTACCAGCCCCACCCATACGCCGTGACATGATCTCTCCAGGTGGGTGGGACCCCTGAAACCAGGAGTTCTCCTGCGTTACATGAGGATTTTGTCCATCAATGTTGGGCATTCTGCCACTGTTCTCCCTGTCAAAGCTGGGTTGAGGCATGTTCCCAACTGGACCTCCATGAGCCATTGGGACAGGAGGTACATCGCCATGGTGACCTAGCTGCTGAAGACTCGGCTGCCTCATCCTCTGCTGCTGGTTGCGAGAAGCCATCTGTTTAATCATCATGGCTGCGTTTTGGCGCTGCTGCAGAGACTGTGGCTCGGGCCCTGGATGTTGTAGGGGACCTGGTGCAAAACCTTCATTGACAGGTGGGGTGAACTCCCCAGGAAGGCCAGGATATGCTGAGGGAGAGAGGTGGTTATCCATACTACCACACCAACCATCGCCACCATGTGAATTAGGAAAATCAAATCTGGGCCTTTTCGCCATGTTCATATAAGGAGAGTCAAAGTGTTGCAGCCTCTGATTTGGGGGCTGCTGGGAAGGAGGAGGAGCTGGCTGTTGCATATTAAACATGGGGTCCCCATAGGGGTGCAAACCTCTATTTTCCAGTCTGTGAATGGGATATTCAAACTGGTTATGTTGGCCAGGCATCATGACCCCTCCGTCCAGAATGTTGGGGTTAGTGTTGCCGGGCTCAGCCTGAGGGGGTCGGGGGAGACCAGGGGGGCACGAGTTCTGTCTGGCTATTAAGCCAGTCTGTTGTTGTGGTTGCATGAGGGGATGTCTTGCATTGACCCCCGGCTCCATTCCCACGGGCATCTTCCGGCCATTTCCAAAACGCTCAAAAAACACTCCATGCTGAGGTTGCTGGGGCTGTGGTGGCGGCTGGTGTCCCTTAGAAATGCCCTGCATGCCTGGTGTCCGAGGCATGCCAGCGCTCCCTGGAAAATTTCCACTGGGAACGGGCCGGCCTGGCCCAAAATGTGGTAGCTGAGATTCTGTCTCTGATGGGGAAAACACAGGTACATCAAAATGTCCAGATGGCGGATCGCTTGGAAAGTTGTACTCTAGCCCCTCCACAGTTCCTTGGTTGGGCATCCGTCGAGGCTCCATCGTGTGAGGCTCAGATGACGTAGATGAAGAAGACGGAAGACCGTGGAAGGATGCTGCTCTGTTAGGTGACTGGTCCAGGGGAAGACAGGGAGCAGGGACAGGGTGGTTGCCGCTGGGGGGACCATGATGTTGAAATTCAGGTATGTTAGCAGGCCTCTGCTGCTGTGGCTGCTGCTGCGGAAAGCCTTCTCCTGCCTGTCCCTCAGCAAGAGGGTCAAAACCCTCTCCAAAGCCCTGCTGTGGTCCCATGCCATTGCTGTTGTAGCCCATCAGCCTGCCTCCATGTAGGCATGATGACCCTGGATCTGGGCCTCCAAAATTCCCACCGAAATGAGGGTGATGTTGGTGGGGGTGAGGTTGATGGGCATGCGGGTGTCCTTGATGAGGTTGCTGGTTGTTAAAAAATCCATGCATGGGTCCTTGCTGCTGCTGCTGGAGTCCACCCCCTGTATGCATGTCTGGGTGTCCCCGAGGGTGAAACCCAGCGTAAGGCTCACCATTCATGTTCATATTGAGCCCCAGCATTTGGGACTCGTTCATGGGCCCCATGCCGGACTCCACGGTTCCAGGTGGGCCTCCAGCATGAAAACCTGGGCTTTTATAATGTGAGCCCATGTTCAGTCTCTGTTGGTTTATGTTTCTCTCTGACTGGCCAGGGTTTCTGCTATTAATTTGAGAACCAAACTGCTCCAGCCCAAACATACTCCCCAGCAATCAATCCCACATGACGGCCAGTTTGCCAGACGTCGGCACACTCTGTATTTTTCCGTCTGTCCCCAAAAGCAAAAAAGGGGGAAAAAAAATAATACACAATGTTGATGAAACTAATGATTAATATGTTTAATAGACTTTAAACGATAAAACTCACCAAATAAGTTCTCATTTCTTGGAATCAAAAGGGAGATTGTTTTTTGAGGGGTTTTTTTACTTCTCCAAGGACGCGGAGTGGAGCGGGGACAGACGGTGCCAAATACGCACGGATACTGCTTGTCTGTTCCCGCATTAATAGATGAAAATGTCTGCTTTTCCTTTTAGTTTTTCTTGATAGAAAAAATAAAATAAAATAAAACTCGCACAAAAGCGGCAACTTTTACAAGTTATTGTTCTTTGTGCGCAATTTTCTTTGGATGAAAAAAAAAACGCTCGGGGAAAAATAAAAAGAGCGCACAAGATTCGAGGAGATCAACAAAAATATGACAGTTTTTCCTCGTTTCCTCGTTTACTTCCTTATTCCAGCCTGGTATAAAATGTCCCAGACTGATTTTTTTGTGTAAGGTCCCATACTGGAAATAACAACAGAAAGAAAAGTCAGTGTGGAGCGGTGTGCGCGTCTCTGATAAATTTCTGCGCACCGGTGTCCTTTAATAAAATAATAATAATAATAATTTAAAAAATGGGGGGAAAGAAAAATAAACTGTTTCAGCAGGCTTGAAAACCAAAAGTCCAAGGGGTTATATGTGGAAGTCCATAAACACGAATCTCCAACAACAGCGTCAGTGAACCAGGAGCGGTGCGGTGTGCACTCCCCGGTGCTCCACAACCACGGAGCGGCTTGACAGCATCCTTCACCGCGCGGCCGCTCATGCGCTCGGTGGAGAAGCCTCCGCGCTTTAAGTCCCCGGTCGGTGCGCTCCGATCGGCTGTAAACGTGCGCGTCCCTCGGCTCAGCCACTACGGTCTGCTGGGCTCTCTGCCTGTGCTCTGTTGCGCTGTGGTCTGGTCTGGTCTGAGCGCGCTCCGGAGCGATTCACAGATCCACTCACTCACGCACTCCGTTCTGCCGCTTGGCGCCGTGTGAGATCAACGCGTCCAGAGGAGCCAGCAACAAGTTTTGCATTTCTGCAGCCACTTCCATCCACGAGGTCTCAGCCAATCACAGAGACCAAACGGAGCTCCGGGGGCGGGACGAACGTCGTTAAGGTGGTCTTGTGGAGTCAATGGGATTTTTAGCTCTAAGCTTTCACTCGAAAAGTAATAATCTAAACGAAGTATGGAATTTGAGTTTGATAGAATCTCACGTTTTTCTTTGTTAAAAAATAAAAAGGGATATTTAGCCTTTTTTTTTTTTTTCCAAAACCACCACATATTTGAAGAGAACGTGGAAAAAATATCTGTCTCTCACATGAAAGAAATAACTACACAATCGTTGTTTATAATGATTTAAAAATATAGATAATCAAAAATCCTATAAAGACCTGGATATGCAGCATTCAATAAATATTGTATTAAACATATATTATCCACAAATGAAGAGATCAATATGGGTGGTATTGCATACCATCCAGGGTGCCAGGTGGCCATGGGCAGCATGAGCAATCAGAAAAAAGGCATTTTCTTTTAGTTGTACCTCAGGTGAGTTTTATTTTGCTTTTCATGTTCAGGCAATGGGGAACCCTTGTGTTCTGCACTGGGTTTATTTGGTGTAACATGTTATCTTCTCAACAAGCTGGAAATGAGCGGCAAGCAGCTTATTGATTTAAATGGAATTTATCAAAACTGGAAGAAATGTCATTGTCTGAAAATAGAAATCTATTCAGCACTGACTGTTGGTGTCATAGGGAAACGTTTTACACAGAAAACAACATGCTCTGTGAAACATGGTCTCAGTGGCTAGTGGGGGGGGGGTGGGAGGAATCCACCTTAAACAAGATTCTAAGTAAATTATGTGAATGATATTGGGCCTCAGTTTCAAAAATCAACACACTGTCTTTAAAAAAGCACGTTCTGATAAGTTATTTAAGAGGTTAATTAGCGGCAGTTGCACAATTGCTGGGTTATCTGAGGTCAAGTGCTGCCAAATCCCAAGATAAGACATGAAATATTTGTTAAAAGCAAGGAAGACAATGGAACCGCTACTGCAAAGTCAGCACTTGTCCCAAAAATATATCCAAATCACGTCACAAACAGTTTAAGCTTCAGTTTGGTGCTGTTCTAGTGTGAATTGACTATCATTTTGCATTGAGCTCCCAAATTCATCAGTGATTAATCTCGCGATCTTTGTATATTGTGTTATTTTAAATTCTGACCCCTTGAAAACTAAACTTGTTTATTGTTTTTTAAAAGCTGTGTACTCAGGCTTATTTCTGTGTAAACTCTGATTAGCTGAAATAAAGGGGAAGCTTGCTTGTGTAAACAGGCCAATTTCATTGATCTCCTTGATTATTTTCTTTGGTGAAAGGAGAACACCACACAATCCTCTCCCGACTCTGAGTGGGGCGGCGGGTGGGGTGTAATGTGGTGGCAGTCAGCTCTGAGCCTTTACTGGGAAACTGGGGGGAGAAATAAAAGAGAGAGAGAGAGAGAGATCAAGGAAGCTTTTATGAAACAGACACAGTGCCACCTAGCGGCAGGTGACACAGAGGATGCAGGTTAATTGACTTAAAATGAAGCATTTGGCAAATAACTTCTGGTAACAGAAGGCATAAAATGGAAATTAATCAAGCAGGACATTTTTTATTATTTTTTTTTAGATTTTGTAAAATCATTCTATTCTATTCTATTCTATTCTATTCTATTCTATTCTATTCTATTCTATTCTATTCTATTCTATAGAATGATAATGTTCCTGAGTTAAAAGAGTCTTAATATCACATAAGAAATCTTCCTACTTTCTGGTGAAGCTACATTCTAATGATATTGTTGAAAACGATGGTTTGTGTGATTACTAAATAAGATTTTAGATACAACAAAATAAGAATATTCTTCTAAAAACATGCGTCTTTACGTCACTAAAGACAATCAAAATCAGAAAAGATGACAAGCTTTACTTGCAAATCAAAATACTTTCATAACACACAAACTATCGGTTTGCAGATGCATAGAGTATGTCCAGCTCTGTGCCCAGGAAACAGGCTGCATGCTGCAGCCGAGCCAGAAACCCGTCAGGACTAGACAATGAAATGCACTTCTTCCAGGCGAGAGGACAGAAGCTCAGAGTGAGGAGGCAGGGGCAGACAGTGCTTGTGTTTTGTAAGAGACGTGGAGTAAACTAGCCAGAAAGAGACGGTGGAGGAGGATGGGAGAAGAATGTCAAGTTGTTGGGATGTGCTAAAGGCGATGGAGTTTTTCCAGTTTGAGTCACACTCTCTTCCTGAGTATCACCTTACTGACAGACTACCTTCCTATCGCTGAGCCCATGGTTTTCAAGCTGTGGTACTGGTACTACTTGTAGTACTGGGGCCCTCAACAAAAAAAAAAGTTTGGTGTTGTTAGCTATTTACAAAGAAAACACAAAGTTTATCAAATGTGATACAAAACTAAAAAGCCACAAGACAGACAAAGAAATGGCTGAGTTTTTTTGTTCAAAAATGATGATTTCTTCAAACAAAAACAACTGAAAAGAGAAGCAACATATGTTGGTTATGCAGCAGGACATTCAGTCACCTTATGATTCACTTATGGCTGGACCGGTTTGGAGAACTTTATCTCCAAATAACTGAAACGATCACTTGAAAATAGCTTTGACCTCTTCTCAGGTTATCTTTATCTCCAAATAAGATATTTTTATTTTTTATTTAACATTCACATAACATGAGGATAACTGAAAACACCCTATTACATATTTGGACATATGCACATTTGATGTCTACTTTAACAATTCTGAAAAATTCAAATCATGTACTAAACTATAAATATCAATGAAAACACGTTTTAAGATTTTCTACAACAGAGAATAAATGAATTCATAATCAGGTGAGGAATACATTTGTGTAACCCAGCACTGATTTCCACATGAAATAACTAAAATCCAGTGCACACAATAACAGCATCCTTATTCAACATTTTGCCTTTCGAGTTGAGACCATCTATAAAAAAAAGAGAGAGGGCATATTCCTGTTCTTGCTAAATAAAGGTTCTCTTTATCAAAAATATATTCCGTATTCATTATGTTTCTATTCAACAGGAGAAAAATAATAAAGCTGCCTTTCCTGTAAAACTGATAACTCCACATTGAGTGTCCTGCTAGCTCCGTCAACAGCGTCTTTTCAAATCCAGAGACACCATGACAGACCGATGGCACGGTGTCCAGTCCTCCGTTGCCTCCGGTGATGATAAACGCAACCCAGAGTGGTTGTAGCCGAGGCGACTTCATGACAATGGACGGTCTACAGGCTTTCAAGTGCTGACACATTCCCACTCCTCTCTGCTTTGATTTAGAGCTCAATTTGTCTCAATATTTTACTCAATAGGACAAGGTAGCAGAAGTGGGCACCCTCTTTTTAGCCTTAATTCATGGTGTTAAGCTTTTCCTCAGCGAGACATTTATTGCCCTGGGTGGGAGGTTGGTGGAGGTGGGGGTGAGGGGGCTGAACGAAGAGACAGTTCCTTCCCTTGTTGGTGGGGCTACTGCGTCATGTGCAGCTCAGGCAGAGAGAAGCGGGCTCGCTGTGTCCTCTATAGGCCTGTCAGTCAGCTGAGCCATCAGGACTCCCTGGGTCATGGCAGGTTAAGCAGCATCTGTCATCTAGAGAAGCAGCATTATATTTAAGGGAGGGAGATGCGACAGACCCCCGTCCCTCTCCCCTCCCCGCATCAAACTCACATCACAACAGGAAAGGCTGAGGAGAATCTCAGGAGCTAAATTTGACCCATGCCAGGAGGATGAGGAAACATTGGTGACATCACTGCCTGCATCCGAGAGACAGAAATAAACCGTTCTGTCCAAGAAAACCTGCGGCCCCTCCACGGATCTGGCCCCCAACGGGGGACCACACACACACAAAATAAAAAAAAAAAAAAATATATATATATATATATATA
>CAEFZY010017945.1:0-32347 GCA_903066815.1 Brachyrhaphis roseni | reverse complement strand
ATATATTATATATATATATATATAGATAGATAGATAGATAAGAAAAAAATATATCTTCTTCTTTCTTAAGACGAAATTGAAGTGGGAAAAAAAATACAAATGAAGAATAAAACAGAAAAAAAAAATAAAATAAATAAATAATTATTACAAAAATGATTAAATAATAGAGCAAATACATTTTTTCAAATGGGTTTTTTGCATTTACTCGTACGCTTATTTATTTATTTATGTCTTTATTCTGTATTGTGGCAGGATTAGTACTCTACATACATATGCATATTTATAAAATAATATAAGAAAATAATATGTTTCTTTCTCTAAAAAATAGGGAGGGTTAAAAGTGACACGATAAAAATAATAAATAATCATTAAATCACTAATTAAATGTACCCAGTTTAATGCTAATAATTAGCTACTAATTCAGCCTAAACAGGTAATTGATTACTTATTCTTTGATTACTCATATAAACTATTTCAGGTTCCAGTCGGTGGTTCTCACAAAAAATCTCATTTAGAAAAACTAATTAGCAGTTTTGTCAGTCTCTATAATGTAATGTCCCAAATCAACCACGCGGGGGCGATATAAAACAAAAGTCTTGATATCCCTTCACAAAAAGTAGTAGAGTTAACTTCATTTTATTAGGTATATTAATATACAGGCCGTGTCCTTGTGGTGTACTAGAAAATATACCAATTTAAAATTTATTTGGACGAATTTAGAAAATTTTTAAGTTTATGAAAATTTGAATATGAGGTAATTTTAAGCAATACGTTAAACATTAATGTAAACTTTTATGAATTACTGAGACTGACACATGCTATTACTTGCTATTTTAATAGTTAATTTTTTTTTATTCTACTATCAGTATATACACTTATAGTAGGATATAAGTGTATATTATGCTAAGTTTGCTTAGCATAATATTATTTGTAGCACACATACTTTTTAAAGTGTTTGAAGGCAACCCATACAGTGTTTACTCTGCAATGTATTTACAGCTTTAATATATTTATATAACATTTTAAAATGTTATATAAAACCATCCAGTGTATTTAGAAATTAATACTTATGTTATTAAAGGTGTGCATTTTGGAACTTTTCAGAGTCTGAGAAGTGCAACAATTTAGACATTTGAACTCAGAAATGTCCTTGTTTTTTTCTAGACAATGACACTGATCTCAAAATTTCAGTTTTATCAAGAAAAATGTTTAGTTTTCTGACTGTGTTGAATGAGATTAAACTTTGAAATTTTGAAGAAAAAGCCAGGACATTTCTGAGCTTGTGTGGTAGAAAAAAACTAAGAACTTTTTAGATTAATCTAAAAAAATCTGCTTTTTCTAGTAGATTTTTAATTTTTGCAACTCAGAAAATTCTAATTTTCTTCTAGAGAATTTCTGAGATAAATCTTGAATCTTTTTCTGGCAAATCTTTGACTTTTCAAATTCAGAAATGTAAATTTTTTATAGAAAATGTTTTATTTTTATCTCGTAAATTTGTGAGTTTTGAAATTTCCCTGCACTTTCTAGAAAATTTCGGAGATTATTCTCAACACTTCTGTTATTTTTTTTTTGACAAATGTTTTACTTTTCTAACTCAGAAATTCACAAGTTTTTTTCTCGAAGATTTCTAAAGTTATTGTTATTTTTTTAACTTTATTTAGCAAATTCGTGACTTTTGAAAGTCAGAAATGTCCTTGTTTTTTCTAAAGAATGTATGAGCTTAATCTCAAAATTTCAGATTTTTTTTCTAGCATATCAAACTCAATGTCCTTTTTTTTCTAGGATTCTGAAATTAATCTCAACATTTCTAATTTTTCTGTAGCAAACTTTGGTCTTTCAAAACTCAGAAATTTCTCTTTTTTTTTTCTTGAAAATTTCAGAGCTTAATCTGAAAATTAGTTTTCTGGCTGAAACCTTCTTCTGTTTTTTCTACCTAAAATTGCCGTATGACGTCACAGTGAACTGTTTTCGGTGAGTTTGGGGAAAAACGTCACACTCCGTCGCTTCTCCATGTTGAAGTTTGAGGATTTTAAGAAGTTGTAGATTTTTGACGGACTTCCTGTTTCGGACATTTTTCTCTCTTCGGGGGTCGCGGCCCCCCCACACCCCCCCAGCCCAACTCTCCCTATTTTGGTGCTTCCTCGCGCTGCCAAGCCCCTGACGTAATGCTCCGCTGTTAATGATTAGCAGCGCGAGCCTCCAGGCCCACATCAAACAGGCCGGAAACTGGCCGGGAACAGGCTTCAAAATAAAAGCCTCACGCTCAAATCCACTACGCCTCTGGTATGGCTGTTTAAAAGTGCAACATAGAATATTAATTTGAATAATTAATTATTTCAAAAAAGTTATCTAAAACTGTATCTTTGTTTCTAGTTGTTCAGGTTTTGATTAATTTTAATTTTATTTAGCTTTAACTTAACATTTTTAATCTTCCTCTTTTTGTTTTTATTAATTTTAACCATTTCTTTGATATTTTTATTTTATTTGTTTTTTTAAATGGTTAGTTTAACTTTAGTATTAACAAAAATTGTTTTAATTACATCTTTGTTATTTTGTTGGTTTTCATTAATGACAATAACTTTGATACTAAATTGTTTTAGAATAAAACAAAGCAAATTAGATTAGAATTTGTTAAATTAAGTTTTACTTAGATTTTAATTTGAAATTCAAGTTGGTTATAATAAATTAAATCACATCTAATATAATTTTTATTTTAGATTTAAAATGCACCATTTAATTTAACTTAAGTTAAATATGCTTTATGTTCAACTAAATTTATTTAACTTAATTGCATAATAATTGTGGTTTCTTTGTTTTGTGTTTGCTGTTTGTACAAATTGTATTTATTGACCAAATTTGTGCATAATCTAAAATCAGCAGATGGAAAAAAGCCTTTTGGCTCATTCTGCAGAAATGCTAATTAATCTGTGTCAAATAAATTAAATTTCAAATGAGTGTAATTGCGATCCTTCAAAATGAAGCTCCAGACTTTATTTTGACAGCCACGCAGCGGAACATGTCGGCTGCGTCCCGCTAGTCTTTCCAGAAAGGTTTAGAGAAGCGCAGCCCGTCTGCTGGACGGACTCAGAGGGAAAAGTTAGGCAAGATGGCAAACCCTGCAGACCCGGAGTGAAAGGGCGCCGCTGCCCCTCTTACAGCCAGAAACCAGCCGAGCCTGAGTTTCCTCCTGCGGGGGATCCGACGATGCAAACCGCGCCACAAGGTAGGAAACAAAATAAGGATCTAATCATTTAAAAATTCAAACTAAACCTCTTAAGCTTCTCATCTTGTATCCCCCACTTTTCAGGTAGTTGCATCTATTTCTGTGTAACTTTAAAGTTATTGATCCCATTATGAGGAGGATATTGTTGTTTTTCCACACGCAGTCCTATCCGCAGCAGGCTGGGTGCTGATGAAGCAGAGTGACAGTTTTAGACAGCAGATCTGCTCCCACATTTTACTCCTCAGCTTTCCTCTCTGGATCTGGATCTCCCACGCACACAGAGCTCCCTTCTCCCGTGGAAGGCGAACCTATCATTGAAATAATGTCAGGAAGTCGGTAACCCGGCCGGCGTCCTTTGGAAAATTCAGCGCCAGGATTCAGCTGTATTTTTAGGAATGGGTGGATACCAGAAACATTTTTTTTTTTTTTTGCCTTTATTTTTGTCCCGGCGGTGAATGCCGCAAGCCCTGTCCTGCACAGGCGACAGCTATAAATGCTCGGTTAAGTTTTCAGAGTCTGGCTTCTTTCAGTTAAATAAATACATTTAAATTGTCCCACTGCAGCAGCAACAGGGACGCTGTCGTATCAGGCTGGATACAAGTCTGAATGAAAGAAGTAGAAAGTGACGCACAGAGACTAGTGGCGCAAAACTCACGTTATCAACTCACAGGGGCGCCGTGTATAGGGGGCGCCAGAAAAAGGGTGTACAAATGATTTATGATGGCATTTTCTGTATTTATAGGTGACTTATTATGTTTGAACATGTTGGAATATGGGTTACAACATGTACAGAACTTTTTTTTTTTTTTTTTGCATAAAATCATTCTTAGATAATGAGACTTCTGTCTGTCCGTCTTCAGAATGAGCTTTTTCAGGGCTCTTGTCACTTTAAATCCAAATAAGTTGCTGCTGGCCACGCCCCTCCCCCCACTCAAATTTTACATTTACGTGTGAAAATAGTTGCAAAAAGATGCACAATTATACAACTGTACATGCTTGAAAAGTATCAGTAGAGCCTCCTGCACAACCAACAAGAATGCAGCAAGTGGTTTTAGGATGGTAAGTCATCAACGAAACACTTGTCTTTTCCAGCAGCCATTGTACAGTGCATACATGCTGGAGCTGCTTGTTGGAATGTGACTTAATCTGGGAGTTTTTTTAAACTGATTGTTTTCCAGACACCAAAAAAAGTTAACTTATTGCCAGAAAACCTTTTCTTCTTTTGGGGGGGTTGTTTTTAGAAGCAGTTGATACCCAAATGAAAACACAAAAAATGTGAGTACATGCTGGCATTTGTTCTGCTTGGGTTGCTAGGTAATGGGGAAGTGCCTGTGGAATTTAACAATCGGGAGGTTTTTGAAACAGCTCGTTTTCCTGACACCAAAAAACCAAAAAAGTAGTTTTTAGAAGCAGCCGAAACCGATTGGAAGTACAAAAATGTGGAATTTGAGCAGCTGTTCTTTTGTGCTTGTGTAAATGACGTGCCTCAGGAAGCACGAGGTTGCAGTTTCCCTGTTGAACATGCTTCTTTTCTAATGCCTGACGTCCACCTGCAGGCCTGACAGGGGATTCCCTGAAGGGAAATGCCACAGACTGATGCTGCTGCGACACAGCTAGAGCTGGAAAAGAGCTGACTCATCACCGATCAATCCCATCTGAGATCCACCGAGCAGATCCGATCACCTCATGCTTGCTTAGAGCCGGATCCGCCTCTCCTCTCCTCCTGTCTCTCACTCTCTCAGCAAAGGAGATTATCGGGAATCGAAGGTGGTGTGGAAGCCCCTGCAGCAGGGATTTATCCGCCATCTGGGACGTCCCACCGCATCCGGCGGCGCCTCGTCCGTCCCGCCCGGCAGACCATGATGTTTCGGGATCAGGTGGGCGTGCTGGGCAACTGGTTTAAGGGATGGAACGAGTGCGAGCAGACCGTGGCTCTGGTGTCGCTGCTGAAGAGGGTGAGCCGGACCCAGGCCCGATTCCTGCAGGTGTGCCTGGAGCACTCGCTGGCTGAATGCACGGAGCTGCAGGTCCTGGAGGGAGAGGCCAATAATCCAGGTAGGACGGCTTCTTCTAAGATTAATAGACAAAAACACAAAATATTATCAAGTTCTAGTTTCTACTGCAAGTATTATGCTTGAAATGAGACAAAACTAACTTACAAGTAACTTTTCAGCAAGAGATGAGAGCTTATTTAAGTAAATAATTCCTCAATATTTAAGAAAAGATAAATGTTTGTTGGCAGATTGTTATACTCCTCCAGAAACAAACAGCTTTATGTTCCTCTGTCACATAAAATGCGGTGAAGTTTGTGCTGCTAATGATTCCAAATGTAGAAATGAGTCCCAGGGGAAATTATTAGACATTTCAGAGAGATTATTTCTTCCTGTAGAGTCTGATTGTAGGTGTTTGCTGAAACAATTAATCAGATTAATCGATTATTGAAATAATTGTCAACTAACTGACTAACCATTAACCCAGGGGTGTCCAAAGTCGGTCCTCGAGAGCCGGTATCCTGCGTGTTTTAGTTTTCTCCCTGGTTTAACGCACCTGGATCAAATGATGGCTCATTAGAGGCCTTAGGAGAATACTGACTTGCTGAGAAGATTGTTACTACCACCAGGGAGAAAACTAAAACAAGCAGGATGCCGGCCCTCAAGGACCGACTTTGGACACCCCTGCATTAACCGGAGTAAACAGACTCAAAAAAGGCAGTTTGGTGAAAGTGCAACACACTCAGAACAGTAATTAAGCCCAAATTGTACAAAAATATACATTTTTATTATTGTAAGAAAAACGTCTGCAAATATGTTCTACCTAAAATGAATCTAGTGTCAGTTTTAGCTGGTTCAAATTCTTTAAAAAAATTATCAAACACTTTTGATTTTATATTATTATTAGCCTCAGACTGCATAGCAGAGCTTTTTCATGTTGTTAGAAATATTGTTTAATCATCCTTTGCGTGAATGCTGTTGTTGCATTTTAGGGAACAAAATGTTTATTTTCTTATTTTAAAATTGAAATATTTGTTAATTTGCATCTTTTCATGTGGTTGTAATACTGTAAAAAAGGCTTAAATGAAAAATTTGCACAATTTGCCAATTTTTTTTTATTTGATTAATTAATTAATTAATCGTCAATTGACAAATAAAAGTTTGCATTTCTTTCTGTCTATGTTAATGTCTTTCTGAGTTAAATCTGCAGACTTTTACCATTTTTGCTGTTTTCTGCTGCATTTGACCTGTTTTTGGGTTTTAACACATGAAGATGCGCTGATGTAGTTTGGATCAACTCACCGGACGTGAAGTGGTGAAAAGCTGCTGCAGATTTTACATTTTACAGTGTTGTAGCTCTTTCTGACCTGGTTTTGGGCCAAAGCAACAGGGGAAGCAGTAAGGAGGGGGTTCTGCCTCGGTTTCTGTTGCATCACACTGCAGCACGGCCATGGTAACAGAAACCCTGGCAACCGACTGGGCTCATGAAAAATAGAGTGAGGCGCCGCTGGGATGGAGCGGCACCTGTAGCGGCGCATGGACGGGTTATCAGATCTGGGTGAGCCGCTCCTGTCGGGTCACACTCCTCTCTCTGCTCTGTGTTGTTGTTTGATAAAACCAGACATCAAAGCTGACGGCATGGCGTTTTCCCCGGAGACCCCTGGAAAAATAAAACTGTTTATACTGTCAGAGATCAAAGCGCAGCGGGGAAAGGACCTGATGTTACTCAGCCGCTGGTTCGTCTGGTGCCCATTGTAGGTCAGGAAGAGTCTGAAATAAAACCTGAGTGAAACGCTAAAGGTGTGTAGATGTGTTCGAGAACTGGTGTTTCTTTATTTTGGAAATTAGTCAATTAAAAAAACATAGTTTATAGTGTTAAAGTTTAATTTTCTGCTACCCAATATTATATAAATAATTAAAAAAATCCCAACTGGACCGACACGGTGTAAATAAGTTATGTAAGGCTGCTTTCACAACTGACAGTCCAGTGGACTCAGTTTGATTGAGGACCAAAATTGCAGCATTTGTTGCATTTTCAGTTGCTGGGTTTCCCAAATCAATCAAACCCTTTGAGCAACCTGTTCCCCTCCTCACCTGTGGAGGCGCTGCAACAAGAATTTCTAAAGTAAATTGCAGAGAAACCTCTGAAGATGACGCAGAGACCAACTTCAGTCTTCACAAAATGTAAGCAAAAATGGGATGGTGTCAGTTTTTAGTGGCTGTAGGATTTCTCTTTTGTCTTTGACAAAAGTCCATGAGCCATTTCTCCTGCTAGCACTAGCTTAGCATGTTTATTTTGGTTGTATTAACCCAGAACGCACCCTATGTTACAGTCCGCTTCCTAATTTTGGAGTGTTTTCCGGTCCGCTTGGCATTCTCATATACATTCATATACAGTTCACTTCTACTGTACCGAGTCCAAGGTTTTTAGGCGGACCAGAGTTCGATTAGCATTCACACCTCACCAACTGAACTGGACTAAACTAAACAGGACTGGTGTGACCATTAGACTCTGAAGGGAGCGATATTATTGTGATCAAAGTATGTTTTTAAGACATGTTAAAGTCATACTTTGACTTTAAAGAAAGATATTTTGGGCTTATTAAGCCCTTCACGGTAACACATTTTCCTGGACGGTAAATTGTCTCAGAATTTATTGCGATAAATAATAATATTGTTGTTTTGAGATAATTTTTGAGTAACATAATGGTAATAATGTCATAATAATACATAAACACATTCTCAAAGATCAATAAACTTTAAATTCTAAATACCATTTAACACTGGAACTGGAAGACATTTTAAATATACAAAATAAATAAACAAAACAACAAATAAAATTAATTATAAAGTCTCTGTAAAACAAAATTAACCTTAAAAAAAGTGCTAATTGAGGGCAAAACACCAGACTGAAACTTTTATCATCTAGTTTTTGGTAAAAAGAGAAAAATGATTCAATTTATGATGCGATGAATTGATTTATTGCTTATTGTGACAGACCTAAATATAACCTTTTCTGCATTTTTTACAGTTTATATATTGTTATTTTTGTCATGTTTTTTTTTATCAGTTTATTTGCATAGCACATTTCAGCAACAAGAAAGTAAAAAAGTGCTTTAAATCATAAAAACCTCATACAGTCATCAATTATTATAATTATTTTTGTTATGTAATAGCTATAATACCAGCTTACTAGAACTTATTTTATTTACTCACGCAGCTTGGTAAAAATGACGGGGTTGGTGCCGGTTCACAGAGCGACTCGGTAAACAAAAGAAAAACTCTCACAGTCTTAGATAAAACGTGACTCTGCTGCAGGGAGAGAGCTAACAGTTGTGCAACGTGTGTAAACTGTAACTATGTACATAATCCACTCAGCCTCAGACAGTTCAGCTCATTTCTGCTTACAAAACAAAAGACGAGTAGCGGCTCCGCTGAGCAGCGCTTTCGTTGAGCTGCGCGATCTTCGTTTGCAGCTGAGTGGAGTTCATGCATTTTTCTTACAGTTAGAGAAAGGGAGGCGAAACATTTAGCTGTAAATTTAGTATGATATAGTTGATTCAATTCGATTCAATTCAGTTTATTTTTGGTCAAACTCGGATTCTGCCAGAAAACTGCAATCAGTGCACTCCTAGTTGGAAATCAGAATGTTTATAGTTACGTCTAGATTTTAAGACTGAGTAGGAAACCTCAACAAAATGCCGTATTTTCTGGACTACAAGTCAAACTGTGAATAAAGTGTGACTTATAGTCCAGAAAGTACGGTAATTCCCTTATGAAATAAAAATTAACAACTTCAAAAATTTTTCAAAGTGCATTATTAGAATTTTTTGGGCTGTTTTGTTTGTGTATTTCACCATCAAGAAAGCAAATGTTTGTCAAAAATAAAAAATTAAAAAACAGGCTGTGGTGCGGAAAATCTTCAATACAAAAATACAAAATTTTACCAAGTAGTTTTGGTCTAGTTCAGGGGCGTAAATCCCATCTCATTATTGTGGGCACCATAACCAGGAACATTTCTTAAGACCAATTTTGGGGGGTCGGCAAAGTTACAGTGAAATGTAATGTAATGTCTTCTTATTGAGCAGTGAAAGTAAATAAAAGGTTTACATGTCTTTTGCTTTAAGTATTTACTTACTGGAGGGTTTTATGTTTGTGCTGCACAGCTAACAGCTAACTCCTCACTTCGGAGCCGTTCAGCGCTGCTGTTGCCGTTCAGCGCTTCTTTTGTCTTATTTCAAGTTTACTAAGATATTTGCACTAAAATCTAGACAAAAATACTTGGTCAGGCTTTGTGTTTTTGCAGTGTAGAAGCAGCATTACAGTTGTAGATTTTTAGGCGCAGATCTAAATTGTATCAGGATGGAACTTTAAAAAACCACCCATTCACTTTGATTGCTGACAGTACAGTTCTCTGTCGACCTACTGGCAGCTTGTGCTTGTTGCACATCCTATTTATTGTAAATCTTTGAAAAGCAGAAGTGGAGCCCCCTGCATAACCAACAAGTATGAAGCAAGTGGTTTCTTGATGATAAGTAAACAGCAAAACACACATAAAAGCGGTAAAACAAGCTGACCAAATGTGTTGGAGTTCTGCTTGGGTTGCTAGGTAACGGGCTCGGCTTAGCTGGGGTTGCTAGGTAACGGCATTGCCTGTGGAACGTGACATAATCTGGAGGTTTTTGGAGCAGGTCATTTTCCAGCCACCAAAAAAAATCTTTAACTCACTGCCAAAAAAAACCAGCTGGATGGGTTTTTTAAGTGCTTGGGCCAATTTTAGAAGCAGTTGAGACCCAAATAGAAGCATAAAAACACACAAAATAGGAATTTTAAGATAGCTAGCTAGCTAGTTGGAGTTAAAGATAGCTTAAAGAATCCAAATGGAAGTATAAAGATGTGGAAAATGTCCATTTAACCCTTTATTTTTTGTGAGCATCTATCAGCTGCTGGTGTCCTGCAGCAGCACTAAAAGCCCTGGAAGTGGTAAAGCTGCGCAGAGCTCAGGGAAGACGGGGAGACTCATCTGGTTGGAAAAGAGGCGCATTCCTGTGGAACAACTGTAACTTTCTGTACCTCCGGAGTGAATTTTGGGCCTCGCCTCGCTGTTTTCCCTTTCACTTGTGTCAACTTGCGGTTGCCTTTTCCCTTCGCTGATTCAGCTCAGTAAGATTTGAATCAGTGGAGCTGCAGAGTCGACGTGAAAACACATGCTGCCGAGTAGAAGGGGGACGGAGAAGGTTGTGTAGTTACGTGATCCCTCTGGTATGTTGTGGTAGCTTGTTTGAGTGTTTAAGGGCTGGGGCAAGGCTGATATATCACTTTGCTTTGTTTCTGGGATCTCATTTCTTTCATAATGCTGCAGATCAGGAAAACATGTTGCAGCTTTCTTCAGATAGAGGTTGTTTCAGATATGCATCATGTGTTAGAAACCAGCTGATGAGCATAAAACCCGTCACGGTTTGGTTTGCAGATCGGAGCAGAGACGCTCCGGCCGCCTCAGGGTTAACTTCCCAGTGGGACGTTTCGGACTGCGAGTGGAAAACTCTGTGGAAAGTGTTGTACAAATGAAAGGAATCCTCTATGACCTACTTCTCTGTGCGTCTCAGAGGCGGCTTTGTTTTGGCAGCCAGCAAGCGATGCGACTTTGTGTGCTCCTTGAGACGCAGCCTGAGTAAAACGGGGATCACCGCCTCACACACAGACTTCCACAGTCCTGATTTATTGCGTTTTTGATTTTTTTCCTCCCATGTTATTTTTGGATTGCTGGGATTTCCTTGGACTTTAGACTTTCTTTTAACAAGAAATGTGTAAATTCACATTTAAAATGAAAAGCCTATGTGGTTTTGTACACTTTGGGCTTAATTGCTGCTCTGAATATGTTATTCTTTCAGTAATTAGCCTTTTTTAGAGTTTGTATACTCAGTTAATGATTAATCGATTACTAAATTACATGACATGATTAGGTAATTGTGTCAGAGTTGTGATTTATTGCGTTTTTCTTCCCTCCATCCCCACTAATTTTGGATTTCTGAGATTTCCTTGGACTTTAGACTTTCTTTTAACAAGATATGTGTAAATTAGAGCTGAAATTATTAATCGTGTCAAGTAATTTAGTAATCAATTAATCATTCACTGGTGTATGCAAACCCAAAAAAAGGCTATTCAGTGAAAGAATGACATATTTAGACCAACAGATTAGCCTTTTTTTTTAGTTTGCATACGCCAGTGAACGATTAATCGATTACTAAATTACTTGACATGATTAATCGTTTCAGCCCTAATTTATACATTTCTTGTTAAAACAAAATCTGAAGTCCAAGGAAATCCCAGAAATTCAAAAGTAACAAGGGAGGGGAAAAAAAGCAAAATGCAATAAATCACGACTTTGACATTATTACTTATTTGTGTCAAGTAATTTTTAGTAATGGATTAATTGTTAACTGTAGTATACAAACTCTAAAAAGGCTAATTACTATTTCTAATATTCTATAAAAAATCTTAAGTGTATAAATGAAAAATCAGCAGAATGTCAATTTTTAAAATATGATTAATCGTTCGAATAACTTATTAGATATTTTATATTAGGTATTTGTTTAATATCTAATATTTGTTTATTTGCATTTTTATGTATTTCTAGTATTGCATAAAATAGGCTTAAGTGGTTAAATAAAAAATCTATAGAATGTGGTTATTTAATCGATTTATCATCAGAATGATTGATTACAGCTCAGTCATATTTTTTGTGCGTTATGTACCTTTTTACAGCGTATTTGAGTAAAGGGTTAGTCTTAAAAGGGAGGATATTGGAGGAGACTTAAAATAGCCGTCAGAGTTTTCTCTGGAAGATTCCCACTCAGGATGCAGGATTAGTGTGAGGGTGGGGTCTGGGCAGGACAGTGGACCTGCTGTTCTGAATGACTAACATCATTTTAAAGTGCTGCGGCGCTGACTCGGCCTGCTCAGCTGTTTGTGCTGGACCGGACCGCGAAGAGTTGAAAAGTACACGCAGCTGACCAGACCGAGCCAGAACTCCATAAGATACATTCTGGTTTGAGATTTTAGGATTATTATTAATCAGGACTGAGCAATTAATCGATTTTAATCGATATGACTATCGATTAATCAAAATTTTAGATTTTGGAAAATTAAAGTTTTGGAAAATTAGGATTTGTAAAAAAAATTTCACCAGTATTCTCGTTGGGTTTCAGTAGTTCAGAGTAGGTCTGGAGAATAAATCAATAATATTTATTGCAATTGATAATACATGCGATACAATATTCAATATATAGAGTATTCACTGAGCTCCAATCTGGAACCGCACAGCATTCTGGGAGTTTTTTCTTTGGTAAGGGGAGGAATGACTGTAGTTGCTCAACCTCTCCGGCCGGCTAAGCTAGGTTGATGGAATCGACTGACTGACTGACTGACTGACTGACTGACTCACTCTACGGTTACCTAGCAACTCACTCACTCTACGGTTACCTAGCAACAACTTGAATAACTTGTGCAGCAGCAGTTTTAGGTTTCGTCTCAACTGCTTAAAAAAAAAAACAATAGCGTGGAGTGAAAGCTGTAGCTAAAACAGGAAAGGTCACGCTACCAGTTTGGTAATATTTCAGATATTTTAAACGAAAAACGAATCAATAATTATTGATATCAACTGATATGAAACAGGTTTTCCAGCCATACCGTGCGACCGTAGTTCAGAGCGACTTCAGCACACTCAGGGCCACCATCTTGCTTGACAACCTTGTGTTTCACAGCTTCTATTTATTTGAACTCTAGGACTGAATATTAATCCCAGACTACGATGTTTTTTCAGTTTTGATTGCGAAAGTTGAAACAGAATAAAATCTGAATATTAGAAGAAGAAAGTAGGAATTTTATGAGATCTCCAACACAAAAAATAGATATAATGTTGCATATTTTAATGGGCCATAAATCAATTTTATCAGTTCATTGACATTTTGGTTTTTGAAGATTTAAGTTTTGGAAATCTGCCTTTTTTTCCCCCACTAATGTGTCCATAGTCCAGAGTGATGTCAGTACGCCCAGGGCGGCCATCTTGTTTCAGAAGTGTTTTCTACAGCTTCTACTTAATTGGACATTGAATTCTGGACAGAATATAGGAGACAGGCTAAGATTTTTATTTCCTTTACAAAAATAGTCATAATGTTACAAGAATACAGCCTTAGTTATATGAGAATAAAGTGATATGACAAAGTTGAAATAATATCAGAAGAAATTTCTATTAGAAGGATGAAGTAGTAATTTTATGAGAACTTCAACATGAAAAACAAACAATTGATTTTCAAAGCTTTTTTCTCTCAACACAACATTTTTCTTGCTTATGATGTTCTTCTGGTAAAATTTTATAACTATATTCTTGTGATTTAACAACAAATCTTTTATTCTGGCCCTAATAATCTTGTTGTACAACTCTCAAGAGGAATGATTGAAATAAAATCCACTTGTAGAAAATATTTCCTGTTATTTGTTTTTCAGAAAATGGTGAGAAAAAAACTAAAAATTTATCAAATGTTTTAAAAATCTGAGAGTTACTTTTAGGCCACATCACCATCAATTAAGTATTCATTTATTTAAATTGGGCTCAGTTTTACCAATTTCTTCAGTCGTGACAAGCATGTAGTTTCACCTTTTTGTAATCCAGACGCATCTCATCGGTTTTCCATTCGGTACATCGACGTTTAAAAATGCCAAATATGTCAAATTCCTTTGGCTAAAAATCCAGGAACTGATCCCAGATCAAAGCTACATTTATTCCAAATGCTCCCAGCTTTTCTCCTACATCTGCTAATGTGGAACAAAATCCATTTCTCTCCACGATGACTAAGGCCTCAGGAAGGCTTGTGCTGTATAATGACTCATATCAGTGAGTGAAGTTCTGCTGCACTCCCTGCCTAAACTGGGCCTGATGAAAACCTGGCCTGGAAGTCCGCATTCCTGCCTGAGGCGCTCAATTGTTCCAGTGTTGGGGATACTGTCTAGGAATGTGGGCCCAGTCTTGAGTTGAGTAAAACAGGAGTTTTTTTCCAGAGTAAGGAGGTGGGGTGCTTTCAGTGGAAAGGAAACCGATTCCACCCACAGTGGAGGGAAGGTCTCCTGAGTCCACAGTGGTGTGGAAGAGATGGGTGGGGAAGGAAAAAAGATGAACAGCGAGGAGGACTGGTTTCCATTTGGAGCTGAAATTCATCTCACATACTTCATATATGGATACCAGTTTCCCTTTATGAGCTGTTGGATATTTATTTGAAAAAAATAGCACAAAATACTTACACAAGATATCCATTAGTGAGTTAATCTACAGTTGATTCATCGACTAATGACTAATTAATAAGCTGCCATTTTCTTAAAAACCTGAGTATGAAAAGGATCAACCATCTTTCCACAACATAAATTGGCTAAATTTTCCACCAAACACTGAATTTAGAAAAACAATGACTTGGTAATCTTATCAAAATTTAGTACAATTTTGTGTTTTTTGCAGTGTTATAATCTGGATTTAGAGGTCTGAAAATGGTGGGATTACCTTGACCTAGAGTCGAGACCAATTTTCATGCAACAATATACAATTTATTAAAATTATAAGTGTGATTTTTTTTTTCTCTTTTTTTGTCGTTTATGGTCAGAATTAGGCATGCAAGTTATCAATTAATGAGTTAATCTAAAGTAAATCGACTAACAATTAATTGATAAGCGGCGATTTCCTTACAAACCTGAGTTTTCTCTTGTGTCAGGAGGAACGAACATCTTTCCTTAACATAAAGTGCTTACATTTTCCTTAAAGACTAAATAAAATTTAAAAAGCATTTATTTGTTAATCTTACCAAAATTTGGTAATATTTTGTGGTTGTTTGTTGTTTGAACTGTTAAATTATAAGCATTTTAAGACATGTAAGAACTGTTTGTGGATTTTAGCTCTTGGCGGGTTGCTGTGGTTCTTAACCCTGTGATCACCCGGTTTCAATGCATGTAAAGTGTGTAGAATATCAGTTATTCGCCATAAATTTCCAGTTTAGGTGGATCTCTAAATTAAAAATCAGTTGCTGAGCTGCCTAAATCAGCATCTTTGGGTCTTTAATTGATATTTAGCTTGGATAGGACACAGACAACACACTGAAGAGAGTAAAATTGACATTGAAAAACAGAAGAGGAGAGCATTTACTGTGTCTTTTACTCTATAACCCATTTAGTAAAATGGTTGTGGTGAAACACTAATGTATGGTTCATCCGTCTAATGTACTTTGCGCTTTATTCTTAGAAATTGTGCAACAATCGCTCATGTTCTTTCCTCTGAATTAACAACCTTATGTCTGTTGTTGAGCAGTGTTGTTGAAAACATTTTGATCGCTACAAAAATGATTTTTTTTTGTTTTACAGTTTGGAGGAAGAAACTAAATTGAGAGAAAATGTGACCTGACTTTTCTCCACACATCCTAATAAACGCTGTTTATCCGCAGCCTTTGTGTGTCTAAACCTCCCAGAGATGGGAAGATGGGCGGGTTGAGCCAAAAAACTCTTGTCACTGGTTCTAGAGCCAAACTATTTCATCTCACCCACGCATGAGCAAACGGTTTATTTCTGGAAGTTGACGCCGTGTTCTGTGAACTCCCACTGAACCCCAGGAATGGGGACAGACATTTTGCCAAACGATCAACACGGCAAACGTAATAAAACTAATCTTTTTCACTCTGGATTTCAACAGCAAAGGTATTCTCTACCTGCAGGTGTGAAGGAGTTTTCTTTGAAACAAGTTGAGCTCAATGGTAAATGGCGAGCTGTTGGTGATGGGTGAGGCGACTCCTGCCTCATAAATCCTCCAGGTTTAGTTTCTCACCCTGTGCTTCTTGTCTTCAAAACCAGACTGATGCTAATACACTCTTATTGATTATGACGGACAGTCCACTAATGGGGGTTTAAAACAGAAAAGAGGATAATGGAGATGCATCTACTGCAATCTTCTAAGAGTATTATGTGTTTATTTGAAGCTTGCAATTATACCTCAAATGATTAATCAAATTAATTGTGATTAATCGATTATTCAAATAATCGCAAACTAATTTAATAATTCATTAATTAGTTTACAGACTCTAAAAAAGGTAATTTGCTGAAAGAACAACATAGTGAGAGCTGTAATTAAGCCAAAACTGTACAGAAATAAATACATTTTGCATTTAAGATGGAAAAAAACTTCTTTATGTGTAAATCTGTTCCACCCAGAAGTCATCAATGGACATAGTTATAGCACCACCACATTCAAAGATTTCCTTTTTATTGAACAATTAATTGTCAACTAATTTAAATAATATATTAATCATTAACTGGAGCGTACAGACTCTGAAACTTGGGCTGAAACAATTAATCAATTATTGAAATAATCGTCAACTGGAGCCAGGCTTGGTGCTCTGCCTGCTCTATCAGCAGGAGTAAATTCATGCATTGTAGGTTTATTGTGTTTTCTGGGTCGAAGCTCCATTTTGTTTCCCAAAAAAATATTCTATAACTTCATACTTTTCAAATAGTATTATTTATATTCATAAGAATTCCAAAATATTAATAAAACTCATCTGGTTTGTCCTTGAGTTTTGAAACAGGCATTCATTAACAAAAAAAGAGGAAAATGAAAATATTTTGGGCCTTTCTAAAGTTTGGCCCATCACCTAACTTTTCTTTATTTTAATATTTAGTCTGTGTATCTCCTGCAATATGAAATAACTGCTTGTTATTGTTGATTTATTCTAAAAATGTGGTTGGGGGCTGCACAAAAATATTAGGAGGGCCTCAAATGGCCCCCGGGCCTCACTTTGGACATCCCTACAGTCAATTCTTCCAGCAAAGATCCTTTTGTGACAGAAAATGGACCTGAGATAATCTGTGAAAAAACTGAGCTCCTCTGCCTCCTCCCAGTGCAATCTAGAAACAGCCAATCAGAGCCAGGAGGCGGGTCTTAGCGCTGTCAATCACCTGGTAAAGGGTAGCCATCACCAAAAAGGAATTAAACATGATGGAAATCTATTAATTTCTATTGTAAAGTTAAAAATAGAAGACAGGGACATTATGACCTTTGAAGCAACAGCATTTCTTTATTTAGCTCCCCAGGTGTGTAATGTTGTTGTATCAACAAGCTACAGTTTACATGTACATGTGTAAAGGAGCTGGAGGAGAACAGGTACCAGCCTCTCCTGTCTCAACCCGACCAGAATCAGAACCATACATTTCCCCAGCGAGTCGGTCCGGTCTGCCCGGTTTCATTTCCCCCTAGTCTTCAGTGAACCTGTTGTTATACAGCAGACGGTTGTTTATCGGTTCTGCAGCCACCCAGCTGACCAGTGCTGCAGGATGTGGTTGTAGAGTAAAAAAAAAAAATATGCAAGTTTACGTTTAAAACACTAACATTAATTTTCTTATTCATTACTGCTGAAAAAATGGTCTTGATACACTTCTGGATGTTTAATTTTTGTTTTTTTTGTAGATTTGCTGCTTTTTAAATTCCTTTTCAGTGAAGTTTCCACCCCTGGTTTTTCCACAACATCTTTGTTAAAGCTGGAGTATGTAACTTTTATTTTAAAAAAATATTTTTTACATATATTTTGAAATTGTCACTGTATTGTGACATTATAGTATTAGTAATCAATTAATCAATTTAGTAATTGTTCATATCTAGATCTGAAGCAGGTAAGAGAGATCAAGATTAATCATGATTAATCGATTATCGAAATAATTATCAACTAATACAGTGATCGATTAATCGTTAACTCAAATTTACAAACTCCACAAAAAGCAATTTTCTGTGAGAACAACTCACTAAAAGCAATAACTAAGACAAAAATGCACAAAAAAACCCCCCCACAAAAAATATGTCCATTTTGCATCTCAAATAAAAAAGTGCTTTATCTATAAATATGCTCGACCCAGAAGTCCTCAAAAAGCAGCTTCAGCTTCACCCGGTTCAAATTCTCTAAATAAATTCTCCTGTCAAGGAAGTTTTGCTATCAGTTTGTTGATTGGTTCATCCAGCAGATCAGCCCTACATTGTATTGATGCGTTCTTTGCTACAAATGAGCAAATGTTCAATAAAGGAATGCTTTTATTGCATATTAGGCAATGGAATGTTTATTTTTTTAATTAAAAAGAAATTGTTAATTGGTATTTTATGTATTTCTAATGTTGTATGAAAAGATCGAGAAATCAGCAGAATATGGTAATTTTATTATCCGATTAATCATCAGAATTAACGAACGATTACTATAATAATCTTTATCAGCAGCCCAGATGTACGGCACATCTGGGAAGTATTCACAGCTTTTTCTTTTTCCACATTTTAATATCTAGTGTCTGAAGATATGATGAGAACAAAATAATCTATAAAAATACATCCTTTTTTAAGATTGAGCTTACTTTTGGGTTCAGGATGAGGACTCTGTCGAAGTCCTGTTTTCCTTCGTTAGCATGTAAAACAGCTAATGAAGTAAAACATTAGTCCTTATAGACTTGTGAAAAAGTCTATAAGGACTTCTTCACAAATATTTTTGCAAATATGATGATCTCTTTTGGGCCATGACAAAATATACCAAAAATGAAGATGCTTCTACTTCCTTAAATAGAGGTTGGGGCTTCTCCCATCCGGTTCTGGCAGAACAGAGGCTCACATTCCCAGCATAGCTGCTGCATTCAGAGCCTCCCCAAACTATAGAGCGCTTCTCCTTACGTCTGCAGGTAGACTGCAGACCTCTGCACCGCTTTGTCCTGACCGGAGAGGGAAATATCTGTCATATAAACTAAAAGAAAGGGACCTATAGTGAAAACTTCACATTTTGTACATATCTTTGGAATTCCACTTGGGTCTCAACTGCTTCTAAAAACAGCCCAAGTGTTTAAAAAAAAAAAAAACAGCTGTTTTTTTAGGCAAGAAGTTTATGTTTTTTGTTGTGTGGAAAATTATATGTTTCAAAAACCTCCCAAGTGTTAAATCACATTCCACAGGCACCGCCCCGTTACCTAGCAACCCCAGCAGAGCCAAGCCCCGTTACCTAGCAACCCAAGCTGAGTTCCGGCGCTTTTGGTCCACTAGTTTTAATAGATAGAATATACTTTATTGATCCTCAAGTGGAAATTGCTTATTAGTTGACAAGCTATTCCATACAAGGTGTTAAATATTAGTAAATCACCATAAGCAATATAAAATGTATGTAAAATAAAAATAATACTTTATTGAGAAATTTAAGCTGTCAAGGCAGAATGTAGACAGAATAAAAGAGCAACAGAAATGAAAAAACTGCTATTTTTCGTTTTTCTGTACTGGTCAGTGTAGGGAAAAAAAAACATCATATAAGCTAAACTGGAAATATTATTATGAAAACCTCACTATATACACAACATACAGGTGTGCATATATAAATATATGTATATGTAAATATATGGACTTGCACACATAAATATACATTTACAAAACATATACATGCAGCTTTGTGCGCTGTATACTGGCTGCTGGAAAAGACAAGTGTTTTGTTGTTGATTTACCATCCAGAAACCACTTCCTTCATTCTTGTTGGTTGTGCAGGACGCTTTACTAATGCTTTTCAAAGCATTATTGTATAACTGTGCATCTGTTTGCAGTTGTTTTTACGTTAGTTAAATGCTGAGTTAGGGGGTGTAAAATATCATTACCTAAGAATGATTTTATGAAAAAAATGTAATGAGGCCATACCCTAACCTGCTAAACAGAGCAAAATACCTTTAAAAGAAAGGTGTTGTATTTGATTGAAGAGTGGAGATATCGTCTGGTTTGGCTGCAAACGTGTTTAAAGGAGGAAGTGAGGCGTGAACTCTGCTCCAACGGAGCAGACAGAGCAGGATGTGTCCACAGGAGCCTGGATGATGCTTTTCCTCTGTGCTGAAGGGACACACAAACACACACACTCTCAACATCAACAAACACCTCATTGTCATGCAGGTGCTTCCCACTTTGCAGACAGCTGTTTTGGCTACTGTTTCAAACATTGAACAGAATAAATAAATAAGCGGCTCAGAGGAAGAGACCTCTTGGCTGAAGAGTTGCACAGAACTTAAAAAGATGAGAGCTAATCTTAACAGGTGTGAAACAAAGTGAGGGCTGGTTGACATTTGTTTATTGTTGTTGCTCATTGGGAACTTCATTGTCATAGATCGCTGTTGCCCTAATGAAAACTAATGTCTTCTTCTGGCCTTTCTAACACATTCAGGCAACTCTTTTGGCTTTTTTTGTATCTCATTATAAGTTTGTTTTGTGCAAACAGTAGTTTTCAGTATTTTCTACACTTTGCAACATACAAAGTTTTTTTTATCTTAAATGCAAAATGCGTATATTTTTGTGCATTTTTGCCGTTACTGCTTTCAGTGTGTTGTATGATGGCTCATTGTAGATAGAAAAAAAGGAGTAAACTACTGCCAAAAAACCCCTGACATTTTCTTGTTTTTTGTAGAGATTAATCTTTAAAATGTTTGTTGATATTGAGAATGTGTGTGTGTGTTTGAACAGTTGCAAATTTGCTGGAAAAATTTAGAAATTTTTAGATTATTAAAAAAAAAAAAAAAAGTTGGACATTTTGAGTTTTAATTATGCAAAACTTTTGACTTTTGGAAATTTTCTGAGTTTCAGAAATGTAAAATTTTTAAACTTTTGAAACTCAGAAATGTCCATGTTTCTTCTAGAAAATTTCTAAGATTAACCTCAAAATTTCGGATTTTTTTTCTAGCAAATGTTTGACTTTTCACACTTGTCCTTGTTTTTTCTAGAAACTTTTTGCGGCAAGTTAACTTCTTTTTTCCATTTGCAATGCCTTAATACACCATCATAATGCTTCACTTAACAATCAGTTGCAAAATTAGTTGATAATTATTTCAATAATTGATTCATTACGTTCAAGCTGATTAATTGTTTCAATCCTAATTATAAATGACAAAACTGCTACCATTAATTGTAGTTTGAGTAATCTTTTTTAGAAGTTTGTGAAATGGTCAGTGTGGCGTCCAGCTGTGTGTTGCACCAAACAAAAAGCTTGTTGCTGACAAGATGCTGCAGACCCACATCGGCAGGAATTTCAGGGTTACTGCAGAGGTCAAGTAGTTCGCCACACAAGAGTGCAAATTCCAGGCTCAGGTTTGCTTTTGTGCAGGGAGTACTTTCCTGTTCCTCCAGCAGTGTTAGCCTGACCATCAGTGATGTCTAAAAGAGATCTCTAACATGGGCACCCCGCCATGTTGCAGTTGATTTCATGTCTTTGGGAAACATTTTTGAAAAAGTAGTTTAATAAAATTTGGTTATATTGCTTCCATTTTTACCGCTCTAGTAATATTTAAAAGTTAATCTTACTAGTTTAGCTCACTTCACAATTTTAAGAGAAACTTTAAGTCCTTATTTCTTATGTGTTGTGTTTTGGCTCTCTTGTACAAGCACTTTGAATTGTCTTTGGCTTAAAGGTGCTATATAAATAAAGTTGCCTTGCCTTGCCTTATTTTTTATTATTTGTAACTATAACTGAAATGATTAATCAGATTAATTGTGATTAATCGATTAAAATGGTTGTTTTTTTGTGTTTTTTTTAAAGTAACTTCTCTAACTTGATGTTTTCCATTTCTTTGTTTTTTCCTTTCTTGGTTTGGTGATGATTTAAAATAAAGTCAGTGAAAGTACATATGAATCAGGCAGTAATTGTACTTGTGATTAAGACGCAGCGCTCTGGATCATGAGGAATTTCTCCATTCTTCAGCAGCAGAGCCTGGGGTATGCCAGCACATTCCCCACTGCTGAGCTGGAGAATCCAGTTGGAAAGCAGGAACAGGAACTTTTTCCTCACTACTCGGATTAACTGAAAAAAAGAAAACAAACAAAAAAACAACTTTGTTCTTGTCTAGCAACACCCACCACTACAAATTTGTTCCCTCGTTCTTTCCAGAAAACATCTTGAATCATGAATGTTTGTTATTAAGATGTTATTTATTAGAAAAGAGGACGACAAAATGGGAAAATATTTGGAAAAACTAAGCATATTGATGCATTGATTAACATGACTGGGATTATCTTGAAGATTTTACACGTAATGGTTTAAGAATTTAATTTAAATCAGTATTGGTTCTGCTCTGGCAGTTTTTCTAGTTTGTATGACAAATATTCATCAGTTTTGAAGCAGTATAATGACTGTTACAAGTTGCTACTGTTATGTCTTGATACTGTAAAAAATTGTCTGAAAAGCAGCAAAGGAATCCAAATATTTGAGTCTGGAAAGTAATCCAGCACATTTGTAAGATTATTTCTTGTTTTGCACCCATCATCTTCAAGTATGAACTGGGTATTGTGGGATGCTTCATCCCAACTATGTTTCATAACTAAAAAGCTCAAAGGAATTTATTCACTGTAAAAACACAAAATCTTACCAACATTTTTGACAAGTTTCTAATGCTAATATTTTAGTACACTTGAAATAAGAAAACTAACTTAAAAGTAACTTTTCAGTAAAATATAAGAGATTGTTGTAAGTCAATAATTTTTTTAACATAGATGAAAAAGTACTTGTTCCACTGGCAGATTGTTTTCACTCAAACTTTTTTAAATGCTAAGAGAATATATACTTTTTCCTCAATATTCAAGAATTATTTACTAAAAATAGGCTCCTATATTTAGCTGAAAAGTTACTTTTAAGTCAATTTCGTCTTATTTCAAGTGTGCTAAGATATTTGGACTATAAACTAGACAAAAATACGATAAGTTTTGGCACCCAGGTGGTTATATGGCTCTAAGAGATTGAAATTATACCAGCAGCTTAATTAATTTGAGGTCAGAAGAGACCGGAGACTAATGCTATTCTTTGTCATTATGATCAGAATTAAGGATGCATGTTATCTAAAGTTAATTATTAAGCGGCCATTTTCATAAAAACGTGTTTTCTCTTGCATGAACTTATCGTTTTTCCATAAAGACATATGCTTAATCATTACAGTTTAACATTATTTTGTGTCAGCTGTAGTGGATACAGACTGAATAAACAGAAAGTTGTGGTTTTCTCACATTATTAAACTTACATATTTATAAATTAAAACAGAAACCTTTTCTGACTAGAAAGAAAAAGATGTAACTTAAGGAGCTTGTCGAGTGTTTGTATTTCTGAACCGAACCGCAGAAAAAGCATTTTGAATCCCACACCGGCCAGTTTGGACCGTTTCTCTTCAGCCATACCCCCGCCGCCATCTTTGTTTCTCTTAACGGCGACCAGCGACGCCCTCTGCTGAACGGCCGCCTAACCACAACTCTAAAAGTAGGTCAAGCGGACGTTAGCTAATCTATTGGAACAAATTTTACTCAAATAAACCATTTATCGATCATTGTTTGCATCCTCACTCCAAACTGACTTGTCTACAATTGGTATAGTCTCAGTTTTGGGCTTATTGCTGACCTGTGTGTCAAGTACGATGTTGACTCAACATGAGAAACGTTAGCTTTGTTGATAGAGATTTGTAGGTGGATATAAGCTGTATTGTGACGGAAGAGTGCCCCATAAGCCAAATCAAGTGTTAATATTTGAGTGTGGATCACAGAATCGGACATAAAGCTGCTGCGTCATTGTCCAGTCTAACCGCTGTCTTATCTGTAGCAGTCTGCCTTGTTGTGGCTTTGCACGCTGTCGACTCGTCTATATTTAGCATGAGCGGAATCATGTGTCTCCACCAGTTTAGCTTGTTGTGTGTGTGTGTTTCGCTGTACATTCGGGTTTGTTTTTGTTTGCATCTGTGTGTAACAAACGAGCTCAAACCACCACATTGTTTCCACCGCTGTCCCTCGTTTCTCGTGATCAGAGTCCGAAATGAAAGGACAAGCGGACCGGGTCAGGGTTAAATGTGTTTGCAACAGTCTCGGGTTACTTGGAGATTTAATTTAATTTCCACTATTTAATGAGATTTTCACTCGCTTTTGTTGCCGTTGCTGGCTGAAAGATGGACGACTGTTTTTAGTAAGCAGATATAGATTACGATAAATCTTATCCAGATAACTAAAACACTCCTTTTGTCAGTTACTGCTGGAAGATGATGCAGCAGGGGCGGCTCCAAAACAGTTCTCAAAGGGGATCTGGGGGCTGGGGGGCAGTAACAATTAATCTGGGTTGGCTCATTGAAAAATGTTGTACTTATTTAGTCTTTGCTATAAAACTAACTAAATAAAATATTAATAAATCAAACAACATTTTTTATGAGGACAGAAACATAACTAAGGTATAATTAGTTATGAAACTGTATTTATAGATGGATGGATAATATCTAAGGAAGGTAAAAATAAATTCATTAATAAATAACAGCATAAATAAAAAATAAATCAGACATTAATTGTGTTAAGTGATATAAACTGCCAGTGGAACTAGATTTTCTTAATCAATATTAAGAAATTATTGACTTAAAACAGGCTCCTATATCTTGCTGAAAAGTTATTTGTAAGTCGGTTTTCTCTTATTTCAAGTGTAATAAGATATTTGCAGTAGAAACTAGACAAAAAATCCTAATATATTAAGAACATCAGTTCTAACTTAAGAAGAAGGTATTTATCTATGTCCACTTGTATTCAAGAACTAGTTTTTATTTGTGATGATCCACAAGTCAGAGCTAGAATCTAGTTGGAGCAGTAAATCAAGCTCCATTTTCACCAAAATAGACCAGAACAAAACTTTCATTGCTGAACTCCATCCATCCGTGGTCTCCCGTACACCAGGACACTCGGCCTCCTCGGCTGGAGTGACTCAGACGACTTTCCCGTCTGTCTGCCTGCTTTCTGTTTGTGTTGCGCTTTCAGACGGCCAGCTTGCGGTGCAAAAGGTGGCGGGTTCGACCCGAGGGAAACTGAGGAGGGATTAGTCACAGGGTGGCGGAGCTGTGTTGAATGCGGCGCTCTTGTTTCGGTGCCACTGATGGCGTCAAAGGGCAGCGGTCGGCCAGGGTGGCGTGCACTCTGTGCCAGCGGGGAGCTGCTGTGTCAGCCCCTCAACAGATGACTCCCTGTCTGAGGTTTCACTGGTTCTTTCAGCGGTTCCTCTCAGTGTGATTCACCATCTACTGTTTACCTGTCGCTAGCCTGAAGTTCTGGATTTGAACTGTGATTTTTATTCGTGTTAAACGGGACCTGTTAGGCAAAATTCACTGAAGCAGATTAAGTTCCCAGGGGGATAGATTTGTGTGCGACACAGACCAAGAGTGGGCTAAGGGGATTGCACTTATGTTGCTCTACTTCTACAGTTACTTTTACAATAAGCAATAATACTGCTTTAACCGTCCGTTCTGCAGAGTTGGATGAGGAAAGAGCAGAATGAAACATTCACATTCACACCCAGGTGTTGTTTTTTTAGGTAATAAATTTATGTTTTTTCTTGTCTGGAAAATGTCCTCCGGAATGTTAAGTCATATTTGACTAGCACTGTGCCGTTACCTAGCAACCCCAGCAATGCCCAGCCGGTTACCTAGCAACCCAAGCGGAACTTTGGTCAGTTGGTTTTTAACACTGCAAAGTATTTTTGTCTATTTGTTTCTTGTGCAAATATCTTAGTTTGGTTTTGTTTCAAGTGCACTGACTTACAAGTAACTTTTCAGTGAGTATGAGTTTGTTTTAAGTCACTAATCCCTAAATATTGAGAAAATTAAGGTAATTAGGTGAGGTAAATTTTTTTATACAGCATATTTTCAGCAACAAGGCAATTTAAAGTGCCTGGTATTTGCACTCTCAGCCTTGTTCCACTGAGAGATTATTTCTTTTATAACATGGGAAAAATGTTGTGTTATAAGCGTAATAATCTGCCAGTAGAACTAATATGTTTTGATCATTAAAAGGTGCTTGTTTTATTTGATAAAACAAAACTTTTTAACAATATTTTTGCTAAAAAGTTACTTGTGAGTTAGGTTTGTCTAAGATATTTGCACTAAAACTAGACCAGAAATACTTGGTAGAACTTTGTGTTTTTGCTGCATATAGCGAATCCAACGGTAAGACCAGTTGGCCAAATGTGCTGGAGTTGTGCTTGGGTTGCTAGGTGACCAAACTGGGCTGAGCTCGGGTTGCTAGGTAATCGTGCCCTCTAATCAAATATGACTCGCAATCAAACGGCTAATTTTCTTGTGTATGAGTGTTTTATTGTTGACTTACCATACAGAAACCACTTGCTGCATTCTTGCTGATTGTGCAGGAGGCTCCAGTTCTGCTTTTCATATATGTACAGTTGTATCATTGCACATTTATTTGTAGCCATTTTCATGTGTGAGTGAAAACGTTGAATTCGGGGGTCGTGGCCATCAGCAGCTTATTTGGATTTAAAGTGACAGGACGCCCTAGAACACCCCATTCTGAACTGAGCAAACTAAAATCTCATTATCTAAGAATGATTTTGTGCAAATTATGTAATAAACATGTTCTGTTTCACCCTCAGACATATCCCAAACTGTTCAAGGAAGCATAATGGGTCACTTTTAATAGCAGTTGTTGAATGTGTTAAAGTGATGCTCCAGATTTGTGCACCGTTGTAACCGAACTGATTAGAACCAGATCCATATGTGAAAACATAGCGCATGTTTCTGTTAGCTGTTGACCTTTAACCTGTGTTAGGTTTGAACTGTGACTCCTCTGAGTGATGAAAGCTGGTTCACGGTCAGTGTGAGATGAACCGCTCCACTTTGACTTTGTGACCTTTTTAACCCTTGTAAATACAGTCAAAAAGGCATAAAGTATCATCTTGAGCTTCAGGTTTATGTTTTTTAGCCTTTCTCTTCTTACTTACTGATGTATTTTCAGTTTTTTTGGCATGAGAAACTGTGTTATAAATATGCCAATGGGACTAGAACGTTTTCATCAATATTAAAGAATTATTGATATAAAACAAGCTCCTACATCTTGCTGAAAAATACTGTATGTTAGTTTTCACTCATTTCAAGTGTACTAAGATATTTTCACTAGAAACTAGACATAAACTCTTGGTGAGATTTGTGTTTTTGCAGTGTGTGGTCTGTTGGGTCATTTTAATCCTGTCCTTGATGCTCTCAGTTGTAAACTTGAAACAGTTGTAGGGTTTCAGATCAGTGGTTAATACAAATGTGATTTTATTTATTTATTTATTTTTAATAAATACCACTGTCTTTTATGGAAATCTTTTCTATTTATTTCTAAAACTGATTTGTCCTGACATTTTAAAAGCTTTTTATGTTACATACTAAAAGCTACTAGGGCTGCAGCTAATGATTATTTTAGTAATTGATTATTTTACCAATTATTTGATTAATCAGGTAAAAAATTGGCACATTCTGGAGGTATTTCACTCAAACAGTTTTTTTTAGCAAATTGCAGAAAATTGCCTTTTTTGAGTCTGTATACTCCAGTTAGCGATTAATTGACTACTACGTTAGTTGCTGATTATTTCAATAATCGATTAATCACAGTTAATCCAATGAATCGTTTCAGCCTGGTATGTAACTCTCCTGTTTAGATAGGATTTCTGTTTTAAACACAAACTATGTGGGAACACATTCCTTTTTCATTGCTGTGAAGCTCAGATTTGATGATTTAGAAACATTTAGCAGCTACATTTCACCGTTTAAGTTGACATTTTTAAAACTGGCAGAGCAACTCTATATTTGAAGTTATTTTTTCTATTTTACACTTTCTCTGCAACAAATTGGTATTTTCCAACCATGAGTTTCATTCATGGAGCAACTGCTGCTCCGAGATAGGCCCAGGATTGCTTCACTCGGAGGAATGAGGGATTGCGTCACCCTTGGAGCGCGGCGCAGTGACTCCCTGGATCCCTTTACACGTCTTGCTGCTTAATTCATTCCATTTATTTCCATTCCATATTTTGTTACTTATCTCTACCTCAACTTTTCCTGCTTCCTGGTCCGCAGTATTACATCATTCCTAGATGTGGGCCTCTGGGTCTGCTCTACTCTACGACAGGACAGCTTTCTTTTTTCTTTTTTGGATCAAACCTAGAGCTCGAACGTTTTCCTCCTTTCCTCCAGTGAGCGTTGCTGTTGTCTTTTTGAGAGCTCAGACCACAAAACCAAGATGTGAAAAAAATTCCACACAGAATAAATATTGAGTTATTTAAAAGTAAATATTCAAATGTGCTTTTTCGCCCTGAAAAACAAAAGTATTCTTGGTATTACTCATTGAAACTAACACCAATTAATCGATTATTATAATGATTAATCAGATTTAAAAAATTCACATTCTACAGATTCTTAATTTAATCACTTAACTTTTTCTATGCACATGCAATATATTAGAAATGCATTAAAATATGTCAAGTCCTTTTTATAAATAAGAAAATAATCATTTTATTGCCTGAAATACAGTAGCACAGCTTTCCTTTAGTGAATTTGAAACAGTGGAAGCTAAAACTGCCACTGAGGAGTTTTTGATAAAACATATTCACAGACAAAGGTTTGTTTTTTAATGTTAAATGCAAAATTTATCTATAGTTTATCTAGTAATTTTATTATGAAGTATTTCCACTCTTGAGTAAAATATCTGGATTCTCTATCCACTGAATGAAAAACAAACATGTTTTAACCAAAACTTCACCAGACACAGACACACACATACTGTTCTTGTTAAAGTTTTAAAAAAGATCATTGTAAGAAACTGATATGGAAAAATTTATTTTCCCTGATTTTGTTATTTTTTGTTACTTATAATAATTATTGTCATTTTGGTCCTTGAAATAACAAAATTTCCACTTAACTTTATAATTTTGGTCCATCTGATGATGAAATTTTTAAATGTTAATTGATTGATAATTTGTTACTTGAGTAGACTTTTTACTACTGTAAATACGTTTTTTTTACTCTTACTTGAATCATTTCTTGGCTGCTTTTTACTTTAGTATAAAGCAGCCAATACTTCACCATTCCCAGACATTGTACCCAGACATTGGGTCCAATCTGACTGTTGGATATGAAGGCCAGAGCCATGAGGTCCGGCTTACAGCTGGTGTCTTTCCACAGGATGTGAAGTGTTCCTGCTTCCTCTTATGTCCCGTCTTTATTTGTTCGGCTGACTGAAGCTGCCGACCTGTCCTGCTGGTAACTATAGCTGTGGCCCAAGGCAGCAGGAATGGATCCTAGCGGCTCACAGACAACAATAGAGCTCCATGACCTCCAGGTTATGTTCAGCCCAGCCTTCAGGACCTCAGTGTTTACCGAAACATCTAAATGGATCGGTGACTGTAGGCCTGACATCATAGTAAGGTCTTCTATTTTAAAGCTGTGCAGGTGTTTACTAATTACATCGATGAATCACATCTCCAAATGGGAGATTTTTTTCCCGTCGGGTCTTCTCTAAACATATTGAAGCACCAATGGGTCGTCATCCTGATGAAGGCAACGAGTCGAATCGTGCTAGTTGCTACTCAAAACTTCTAGAGTTTCTGGAATCTTCAACTTAAAAATATTCTTCACCAACATCACTTTATCACATATTAGCTAAATACGCAGGCTAAATAACCCAAATTATAGCTATTACTTTGAAACTTGCTTCCATGTTAAATATTTAGTTTTTAAGCTAAATATTTAGTTGGCAAGTTAAATATTTTGCTCCAAAAATATTTAGTTAACAAGCTAAATATTCAGTTTGTAAACTAAATATTAAGTTCCAAACTAAATATTTAGTCAGAAAACTAAATATTTTTTAGTTTTCTGACTAAAAAAATAGTCATTCCCTGCGCCGTAGCAACTGCCACGCCAACGTCTGTGCTGCTCGCTTCTCCTCTTAGGTCCACGCTTGTACCTAAGAGGTACAAGCGTGGACCTTGTAGCACCTAAGGTATATTTAGCACCTAAGGTACTAAATATTTAGTTTTCTGTTTAGAAAACTAAATATTTAGTTTTCTAAACAGAACATTTAGCTAGCAGGCTAGTTTCAGTTTATAAGCTTAATAGCTAGGTAGGGAGCTAAATATTTTACTCTAAATATTTTGGGAAATATTTAGTTTTGAAGTTAAATATGTATACAGCAAGCTGAATACTTTCGACATCATGGTGGGGTCTTCTATTTTAAATCTTACTAAAGATTTAATTTGAAACTGTCGCATTTATAAATTAATGAATAACGTGGTGAAAATTTGAAAAATGTATTTCTTGTATGTCAGGCTAAATAACCCAAATAATTTTTGACTAAATACAGACATGACCAACACAACTGAATCCTTCTTGAAACGTAACTTTCTTGTGTGTTTTTAGCACTGCTTCATGAAGCTTATAGGTTTTGTTTCTTTGTTTGTCACAGGTCTGATCAGTCAGTGGCAAGGTGAGCCTAAGGAGCGGATCATCTCTCTGGTCCTCACCCACCTCCCTCTGCTCAAACCGGGCAACACAGAGGCAAAGAGCGAGTACATGCGCCTGCTGCCTCGCATCCTGGCGCACACCATCGAGCACGGCCACCACCTGGAGGAGTCCCGCCAGCTGCTATCCTACGCCCTCATCCACCCAGCCACCTCCATGGAGGACCGCTCCGCCCTGGCGCTCTGGCTGAACCACCTGGAGGAGAGGGCCGCCGCACGGGGCGACTCCCTGGAGAGGCCGCCTCCCGCCGCCGGCCCCCACCATCACCACCACCAGTCCACGCCTCCGTCCACCCTCGCCTCGTCGGGATCCTCGTCTTCCACAAACTCTTCGTCGTCCGGGAACATGTACAACCTGCACCACCACCACCACCAGCGCTACGGCTCCGACGACCGCCTCAACGGCTGGCAGAACTCCCGGGACTCGGGGATCGGCGGAGGCTGGCACCAGCAGCAGGGCTGTGAGAACGGGCATCTCCTACTTTACCCATCATCCTCGGTGCCGACAACCATCAACACTGTTGGAACCAGTGGAGGAAGCAACACTAGTAAGTAAAGTCATATACGCTTTCAGCAGATCCCCCTGCTAGTAGCTAGAATCCCGCTATAACGGCTTGTTTTAATAGTTCAAACACCAAATATACATAAAAAAAAAATCATTAATACACTGCAAAAACAGAACTTTATACCAAGTATTTTTGTCTCATTTCAAGCATTCATCAGTATGCTTGAAATAGAGAGGGAACTTTTCAGCAGAATATAAGGCTTGATTTACATAAGTAACTCCTTGATATTAATGAAAAAGTATTAGTTCTACTGGCAGTTTAGGGCCGCAAAAAAATCTGTCCAAGGGCCAAAGTTGGCCCCCAGGCCGCACTTTGAATGCTCTTGTCTTAAATCATTAAGTGTTCAATATTGATTAAAAGTTATTTTTGTAACTTAATATGGAAAATGTCTTGCTATAAGTGAAATAATCTACTAGTGAAAATAGAACTTTTTAATCAATATTTATTATTATATTATTGTTTTAATCACTGACTTAAAGCAAACTCCTATGTTTTGCTGAAAAGTTACTTATAAGTTAGTTTTTGTTTCAATTCAAGTATAAGATATTTACACTAGAAATTAGACAAAAATACCAGGTAAGATGTTGTATTTTTGTAGTGAAAGGACGTAAACAATAAATCGACTTGTGGTTAATTATCGATTAATGGTTTATTAGGTTGAAATTAGTTCCAGTTGATTGTTAACTAACAACGTCCGCTTAGATCGTCTTGTAGTGTTGTAGTTTCATTGCCGTCCAGCAGAGGGCGCGGCTGGTCATTCTTAATCCGAGCCACATCTTTCTAGAAAGAAAGATGGCGCTATCGCCGGATAAGAGACAGAAACGGTTCGACTAGAGTCCGGTTCGGGATGTAAGTTTTTGGATGTTTAAGTGGTTCTGTTTTGAAATATAAACACTCAACAAACTCGAAGTGTCGGAAAAGCTTCAACTTTTCAACCAAAATCTACTGATGTGCGGCGAAGGTGAATATGCGATGGCAGGAAAGCGAAGCGAACAACGCAGAAAAAAAGTAAGACGATTATAACGTTTGATTTTGTGAGCTGCTGTGAGTTAATCCAGTTTTATCATTTCTACATGCGCAATTTTCAGTTTATTCAGTCCGTGTTTAATACAACTGACACCATCCATCCATCCATCCATCCATCCATTTTCTGTTCACCCTTGTCCCTAATGGGGTCGGGAGTTGCTGGTGCCTCTCTCCAGCTGCGTT
>CAEFZY010017944.1:0-50749 GCA_903066815.1 Brachyrhaphis roseni | reverse complement strand
TTCTTTGAATGTGCAGCATTAAGTGGTCACATGTACTAAAATCAAAAGCTATTTCAATCAAAAACATCTTAACAGACTGAGTTACATGTTAACATAGGAGCCCTTCTTTGATATCACCTGCACAATTCTTGCATCCATTGAACTTGTGAGTTTGTGGAAAGTTTCTGCTTGAATTTCTTTGCAGGATGTCAGAATACCTTCCTAGAGCTGCTGTTTTGATATGAACTGCATTCCACCCTCAGATTTTCTGCTTGAGGATCCAAAGGTTCTCAATAGGGTTGAGGTCAGAGGAGGATGATGACCACACCATGAGTTTCTCCACTTTTATGCCCATAGCAGCCAATGACACAGTGGTATTCCTTGCAGCATGAGATGGTGCATTGTCATGCATGAAGACGATTTTGCTACTGAAGGTATGGCTCTTCTTTTTGAACAATGAAAGAAAGTGATCAGTCAGAAAGTCCATATACTTTGCTGAGGTCATTTTCACACCTTCAGGGACTCTGAAGGGGCCGACCAGCTCTCTCTTTCTCTCTCTCTCCATGATTTCGGCCCAAAGCATGACTCCACCACCTCCTTGCTGATGTCACAGCCGTGTTGGGACGTGGTGACCATCCACCACCAATCCACTACTGCGTCCATCTGGACCATCCAGGGTTGCACAGGAGTCATCAGTGAACAAGTCTGTTTGAAAATAAATCTTCATGTACGGCTGGGCCCACTGCGACCGTTTCTGCTAGTGAGCTCTGGTTAAGGGGGCCCGAATAGTAGGTTCAAGCACCACAAGCCTCTGGAGGATCCTCCACCTTGAGGTTCCAGAGGCACCAGCAGCTTCAAATAACTGTTTGCTGCTTTGTAAGGGCATTTTACAAAGCTGCTCTCTTAACCCGATGAATTTGTCTAACAGAAACCTTCCTCATTATGCCTTTGTCTGTACAAACCCATCTTTGTTCTGAATCAGCCACAAATCTCTTCACAGTACAATGATAATGTTTCAGTTTTTGTTAAATATCTAATGTTTTCATACCTTGTCATACACTATCTGATGATTTTCGTCAGCAGAGAGATTCTTTCTCTTTCCCATATTGCTTGAAACCTGTGGCCTGCTTAATAATGTGGAACATCCTTCTTAAGTAGATTTCCCTTAATTGAGCTCACCAGGCAAACTAATCAACCCAGCTCTCTGAAATGAATTATAGTGATCCAAAGAGCCCTGACACAAAACCATCTATAAATTTAATAGCACAACAAAAAATTTAATCTTTATGACACTTGAATCCAATTTTCATAATAATTTGTAACACGGCGTATATTTACACTTAAAAGGAGTGAGGTCTAATGTCATTTCATTTGTTTAATGGAAGGAGACTGGTGTGAGATTCTTGTAAAACTTATTTAGTAATACTTTAGACGATGTCTGCAGGTTTAAATTGATTAATACAATTAAGCAGCCAGCTACAAAAATGTGAGATGTCATTAAATATTTGGCATTCATCCAGTCATTTATAACACTCTTACTTTGGAAACCTGAAATATGGCCATTAAGATGTAAAGTTTTATTTTATAATAGACTTTCATTTTGCATCATGTAAGTAAAGCATACTCAATAGGAAGCAACCTTTTTTCATCACGTTTCTCAAACCTGACCACCACATTGGACAAGAAAAAGACAGGAAACAAGTGAAAAACACACTGTACAACTACCCAATTGAAATTTCTGAAGTCAAATTATGGAGTTTCTGGGCCCTTCTATTCTACATTAACAATGAACTTTAATGACCCTCTGAGAGGACCCAGACATTCAGCATCAACACAGAAGTGTAAGAACACCATAGGTGTTTTTAATGAAGGAGGATAATGAAATGGGATCAGATTCTGTCCCATTAAACGCCCCCATGCAGGGAACAAACAGAGGCAGGCGACTTTAGTTTCCCAACAGAAACTTAAGTGCTTGCAGGTACGTAGATGTCTTTAACCTGGGCTGTAATGCAGCAGGTTGTGCAACAGTGACTGTGACGACGTCTGTGGGTAAGCATGAGCGAGGGAATCCTGAGTTCATGACCACTCTCTGGTGGATGTTGTCATCTCTGAAGTATCTGTTTCTAATGCCCATTACTGGCATGAGGTGAGTGATGTGTTGGAGATGTTAATAAACCTCATATTTACTTCAAAACCTCAGACTTACTTTGTAAACGAATTGATTTCAAACACAAAGCTTACCATTTAAAAACCTCAAAAACTGCTATTTAAAGCATGGACTGGTTTCTTCATCATTTAAGATAGCATATTTTTGCAAAACATGACAAATGCTATTTTTTTCAGAAATTTATGTTTTTTATAATTTTTCTCCATTTCTGCTCTGCCGACTTGTTCGTACATTAACAGTGGCAGATCACAGTTGTTGAAAATGTATTTTCCAGGTCATATTAAAGTTTGTTCATCCGTCAGTCAGTTTCAAGACTGGGCCAAATGTCCTTATTTTGTTGGAAATCAAAATGCTCACCCTAAATTACTGTGAAGTTTAAGTAGAACCTGTCTGATTACAAACAGTGGAAAAATAACCTTTGTGTTTCAATGAATGCAGTATTACAGCAACAAAGAAAACCCTTTCCTGCATTGTTGTAGTGGCTGTAAATAGTTCTAGCTAAACCATGTTTTCCATGCTGAAGCCAACCTTGCTTACAAATGAAATGCCAGAAGTGAGGTGGATTTTCCTTTTATTTTTAACTGTGGCTGGAACAGCTAAGACACCAACACAATGAGACAGACTCACAGCTACACTCAGCAGCATCCATGGTAATATAAATTCTTCGTGTTAACAGGTACAACCCACTTGCACACATACATGGGGATGAGTAATGTTTGTTGAGTTAAGCGGCAGAAATCTGGACAACCTTTACTTCTTTTAAATATTCATCGGCATCTGCTTCACACTTCCAACACAGATGTGTATCCTGGTCCACTGAACCTATATCCACATATCTCCCAAAAGTCAGCATTCTTATTCAGTGTGATATCCAGAAGCATTATGATTGTGAAATGATCTAATCAAATCTCGACTAAGCCAATCGATTACGCAGGACATTTTCTGTGACCTAAAATGATTTATAAAAAGCTATTTTGCTATGGCTGATTATGCTGTGGGTTTACTCACATTTTTTTTCCCCCACCAGGCCCCAAGTCATGTTTAAAGATTGTAAATGTGTTGTGGTAGAAGTCATAAACACATTCCAAATGTGGTTTATCTGTGTGCAGCAGAACTACAGAGATACTGTTGCATATGGATGGCGAGGCAGAGGAGATGGGTTGTGTCCATTGCTTTTTTTTACTACTGCTCTACCATTTCTCATCTTAAAGCTGATGTTGATTCTAAGGACATGTTATAAGACATCTAAAATGTCTGGCAATATTGCAAAAATAATTACAAACCAAGGTATAATTCCTGTGGTTGTATTGTGAAAGCAATATTGTGAAACAATGACAAGCCCCATCCCTATCGGGATCAATCTTATGACTTCGACTTTAGTTGGCTTTTTTAGTTTCGAAAAAAGAATAAATACTGACGTTGGTGTTAATAAACTAGTAATGTAATTATTACTAGCAGGACCGTACACAGGGGATGACTACACACTGGAAACCAGAAATGATGACATCACTAGAGGGAACTCTAGTAATGATCCACTTCTCATAGCTCACCATGGAAAAGGCAGGAGTTTCATTATCCTCAGTCCAATACTCTGAGGTCGGGGAAACTGGTTAGGACAGCAATAGGGCAAGCAGAGCTGTCAGAACAGATTCAGAATCTATGAGGTAGTAATCAGGGTCCAGGTACATGAACCAAGATTCAAAGTAACTCACAGTGTAGGCAGGGAGCAGAAAATGACAGCCAATGGTCATTTTTAGAAGCAGAGACCAGTGGCATGATCAAGAACAATCACAACTTGAAGGTTGTGAGCTTGTAAGCTCCTCAATGGTCTCATGAGCTCTATTTCAGAACTGAACTTTCCTTGATATCTCAAGTTTATAATGCACATTTGTTTGATAAACACAGATCCATACTCATCAAACAGCACATCACATTCACATTTAAGGTAAGGTCATTATGAATGATTATAATTGCAATGGTAATTAAGGGTGTATTCAGTTGGAAAGTCATTTGGTCTGCTTGTGTGAACCAGACCAAAAGAGGACTTTATTTTTTCTGTTTGGAATAGGTTGCTTTCACATTGTCCTTTTTTGGAAGTGGACGGGTGACAATCATTGCTACTAATGAACAGAAATGACAGGAGGGCGTCAGAGTACAGGCCCAGGAAAAGTCCTGCTTGCTGCATTTCTGTTGTGTACATTTGTGCTAGTACCGATTTGAAAATCAAGAGCAGCTCATACAACGCAAGATTTACAATGGCATACTTCTAATTTTGGAACGGCATTTGGAATTGTGTGCTGCAAGTTGAATGAGACAAGATGATTTGCACCCGCTGATGCAAACATGCTGGAAGCAGCATTGCTACATAGAAAACATGCGCTGTGTGTACAATTTCAGTATATACATCAGCACCACTGAAGCTCTCATTTTTACCAGAATACCCAGCAACCATGGCTTGTGAACTCCAAATAGACGCATATTTCCTGTAGTTGGTCTGGCTCATGGCCGGTCTGTGCCCACTCCAGAAGTGAACTGCACCAGAGTTCATTTGGAGGCTGACCTAAAAAATCTCGGTCTCAGTCCGGTTATTTGGTCTGAACTAGAGTTTGCTTGAGGTCGCACCTTCACCAACAGCGGCAATGAACTCCAGCCTGCTTAAAGAGGACCAGAGAAAAAATAAAATTCACATCACAAGTTAATATTATTTAGTTATGATGTGTCACACTGTCAGGGCAGATCGACAGACCCATCAGAAAGCTGACCACAGCTGAACCGTTTCTCTTTTCTTTATAGCTGTCTGTCCTTCCAAGCGACAAGCTGCTACTAGCAGCTCTGCTAAATTCCAATGCAAAACTTCCCGCATGTCTTCCAAGTTTTACTTTGGCTCATGACTAGACTCATAATTGCTTCTCTGTACTGAGCAGCTCTGATAGAAGAATGCATGTCTTCTGTCCACAGCTAAACTATAATGTTGTTTGGAGTTTTCGGTAATGCATACACGAGCCAATTAATGAATATGATCAGCAGTCAATCAGATCACTTTGGTGGCATACCCTGCTTAGTAAGGATAGTACTACCCCTGAAATCAGTACAGAAATCTGTGAACAGCCAGACAGAGCCACGCCAGATTTGCGCCTTTTGGGAGCCAAGCCATAAGAGCCGGCTCTCTGAAAAGAGCTGAAATAACCATCACTAGTCAGGTGTGAATACACCCTAAACAAATTAACCAAGTCAACATAACGTAAACTAATGCCATTTACAAGGAACTGCGACCTTCAGTTTAGACGATAACAATCCCAAGTTCATTTACTATGTTTTTGGACATTTCAATACCATCAGCATGGATAAGTCATTATATGATGTCCAATAATGATATTTTGAAGTGACATAGAATGCGGCCGGAGTAAATGAAAGGTCATCTTGGTACTTTTAGTGTTCATGCTCACTAAAAGTACCAACCAAAATATTAGTTGGCTATACCCTTTACATTTTGTAGACCACTTATTTATTTTTTTATTACACTTAAAACACCCAATGTGAATATATAAAGTTGAATATATAAGGATGATGTAATAATCATCCTTTCCTCCATTTTCAATCACTTATTTCAAAATAGCTCATTTTACTTTCAGTTGAACCAAAACTCTTTGCTAGAATCTTGCATTACACATTAGACAAAAAGAAGTCACACAAAAGGTAAATTATTTTTGAAAATGCCTTCATATTTTTAGTTAATGGTCATTTTAATTCAGTAAATACACTGATATAACATGTAGAATTTAAAGAATCTGCTGCAGAAAAGACTAATAAAGCTGGGCACGTCAGACAAGCAGGTATAGAGATGAAAGCAGAGGTTTGTGACCGCTACATTAGCCTCTATGCTTGTCTCCCTCCAGCACCATTAGCATATCATTAGAAAACATCTGAACTCACAGATGTTGGTCTCTTAGCCTGGCAGGGTTGTTGAGAAGCCAACACACACTGAGACACATGGGCTGCAGTGAAGTGAGTGAACTGAACATAGTCGCACACAGTGTGAACTCCCAGATGTTTTATGTTGGCCCATGGCAGGATTAGAGAGGAGTGGAAAAGAGTTGGCACAGATTTGAATTTTGTGTGTAGCCATTCAGTAAAAACTGTGTTAGAAAAGATTTATGTATAGCCTTGACAAAATATGCCAAAAATCTATTCATTATCATTCTTTTTTCCATATGTTTCGATTCGTATGAATATGACTGGGTTTGCATTTTTGTGCACAGCCAATAACACCACTCAGTCACGTGCTGGTACAGATTTGTAGATTGAACGACCTGCCAGCCCTTGGGACACTGCTGTCTACGGTCTGTCAAACAGTTTGAGTTTATCCTACCTTGCCAGAACCCAGGCAGAGCATTTAGACAAGGTTCAGGACCATCACACAAGAGAGTAATAATTATCTGACAGGCACCCAGGGATGGCATTTCATGGTGTTGGCAACTGGCCCGACTAAGTCATTTGCTTCACCAGCTCCCCTCTAACTTGAACAGGATTCTCCAAAATGAGGTGATGAGGGAAACTTAACAAGCATGCAGACTCAAGAGTGGCAAATGCACATATTCCCAAGTACCTTGGTGGGATTTGTTAATTTAAATTTTGAATACAGTGAGACAACACAATATCTTGAAGACAATATATTGAATAGCAACACAAAAACAGAAGTGAATCATCAACTTTCTGTCAGATGTCAACTAATGTAGTAAGCTGTGTAGAAAATGGACTATGAAGTGATTACCTCCATGAGGATCTAAGTTATCTTTTACCCACCAAGATAGTCACTAAGATGGAAAGGAATGAAAGATAAAATTCAAACCTCACTTTAGCACTAAGTGGCACTAAGCCAAGATGTGGTCTCTTACAAAAGTTAGAGCCAACACTCTTACAAAAGTTACTCTTTTGTAAGAGTGTTGACTGTTTCAGGCCAACATACCTGCACATGTTGGTCACATTATTACTGATGTCACTAATAATTGTGACATCAGTAATTTAACAGAAATCAATCACCTAACATGAATTTAAATGTTACTTCAAGAAAACTGAATATATTTCAAGGCTTTTTTTTATATACATATCAACAAGGGCAGCAATATATGAATTGATCACTGTATGCATTGAGAAGAGTTTTATGCAAAAGCTCAGCAGCTCTTTTTTGTTTTATATAAAAAAATAATTACTGACCACTGATATGGTCAGTAATCATTAACCACATCCAATATTATTCTTCATTTAGTTCACAAATACTTATAAATCTCTTAATGTAAACAAAAATCCAAATCACACGTGAGGAAAGTGCAGTGTCAGTCACATTGGCACCACACGTTGCCTCTCTGTTACTAAATCAAACCATGACAACACTTGTTTCCAAGTCACCGTATACTGGCACAGAGAAACCTAATTTCACAGCTCTAAAAGAGACAGAGTACACTCTGTAACCAGAATGAGCTTGTTACTATAGTCAATCTCCACTATTCTGAAAAAAGACCTTCACAGACCCTCAGAGGTCTGTGAAATGTTGTGTGGGATCTTGATTCAGACAGCTGAACCTGGAGCCATGAATGCATCTTTAAATTTTTGTCTAAAACTGCTTTGAATCTTTCACTTTCAAAAATGTAAGATCTCACTTCACTGCAGTGAGGTTATTTATGTTTATGGATAATGTTAATAATGGTTGCACATTTGTACCATTGTGTTTATGTACTTCAAAATGAACAACAGCAGGAAATGTTGGCTTACTCTTCAGCCCACACTCACACACACTTCAGCTCTTTCATGTTTTCGACGTGATATATTGTCTGAAATCAGAGGAGCTGGACTCAGTGGAGGGAAGCATCATTTGTCAGTTTTTAATAGGATACAAGATGTTTGTTGGGAGTGGATAGATATGTCAAAAATAGATTGTTCTTAGCAAAACAAGCAGAAATGAGATGACCTGACCTAGTGCCATATGGCGCATTAGAGGGAAAGAGATCTGAGTGCAAAAGCATTATGAGAAAATGTGCAAGAATGCAGCGAGACTGCTGAGAAAGCAAGTAGGTTCTGAAAAAACCCTAATGACTGGTTGCAATAAAATGTGCTAGGGTCAATGGAAGGTGGAAAAATTGAAGGAATATAGCTAAGAGGATGAATTATAGGCCACACAGTGAATGTGGAGGATAAGAAGGAAGAGCAGAGAGAAGGAAAATAATTAAAGAAGGTTGAGGAAAGAAGAGGTGGTGAGGAAGAGGACTTGTAGATTGATGACACATGCTCAGTATGAAGAAAAAATATAATTAGTCAGATGAATAAAAAACATGCAGCAACAAATATAAGTTAGAACAATAGAAAGTCAGAAACATGCATTTTTTTCCCCAGCTATAACTGTTTTAGCTCTGACTGTTTTTAATAGTCAGACAGGAAAGTGGGTTATGAGAGAGGAGAAAGACATGTGGCAAAGGTCATCAGTCTGGGACTTGAACCCATGGCGGCCGCGTCAAGGACCAAGGCCTCCTTATATGAGTCGCACGCTTTACCCCTGCAACACCACAATACCCACACATAGATTTTTTCAGATAGGTTTTCCACTTTTGTCACAGTACAACCATGCAAATCTGTTTATTTTATTGGGATTTTATGTGTTAGACCAATGGAAAGGAAGACATAATTATAAAATGCAGGAAAAAATTATAAATGATAAATCTGAACAGTGTGTGCATATGCATTTAGTCCTCAAAATAATATCTAGAGTAACCAATTGCCCAAGATCTGTGATTAGATGCAAAAGACACCTAGTAATGTAATGAGCTCAAACAATTCATAGTTTCATTCCTGTACAAAGTCCAGACTTAAAGCACTTTGCTCTACATTCAGTCATTCACTGGTGGTGGTAAGCTACTACAATGCAGTATGTGGTACTACAATGTAAAAGCTTATCAACTTCTGTCAGACTGCTCCTGTATGACAGAATCAAGACTGTCATTCAACGGGCTCTCTGTCCATCACCAGGAGGCTGAAGTGTCCCTTTTGGATAAAACAGTCAGAACTGCAGTGGAACCATTAAATCAAAGCCTTTTATTTTTTTTAGATCTCAAACCATATTCTTTTCCTTTTAACTTTACAGCTACACACTTGATATAAAAATAGATAAAACTCTACATAAAAAGTGCCCTTGTTATTGTTACAGAATTAATACTCTCTAATTCTAGTTCCCATTGTTCATCACATGCCAGTGGGATCTACTCTTAATAGGTCTTTATTACAAAGATGGTGTATTGACTGTTAACTAAGTAACTAATTCATCAGACAAAAGAGAATGCCTTGAGGGCAGCAGATTTCAATATTGACATAGATATCTAGATTATTCATGTTGAAACTATTTATTTGTCACGAAAATGCCTTAAGGATTAGCCAACACTTTCATATTCTGTTTATAAAAAGAAAAAAGAGATGAGGTGCTACGGAGACGTAATCTGATCCGTCACTGTATTTAAAGAGTAGAAAAATGTTTGAGGTACAGAATGATTAATATTAAAGAAGCAAAATTTCAGCTGGGATTAAAGAAAATGCAATCACTTTATTTAAAGTGGATAAACTCTGACTCATGATGTTGGATTTTTAAACAGTGAGTATTGTATTTGGTTTGCGGTTGTATAACTGATTACTTGAATTTGGTTTTGTTATTTTGTTGCATCACCATTTTAATTTGAAATAAAAAACTCTTCAAAGTTAAATAGATTTACAGAAACAGAGTTCTTCACTTCTGCAAATAAGCCCCTAATGAGCATCTTTAGATTGCTGCCTTCCATATTATTCTATAAATGAAGGCAATATAATATACAATTAAACAATGATGTTTACTTAATAAAGTTGATTCCAATAACACAATAAATCTTCACCCATCTCTACATGCTAATTGTCTGTAGTCTTCAGCCCTGCAGCATTTTGATGTCTGGCAAGAATTTCTGGAGGATGGGAGACACATTCTCCAAAACCATCTTTACACTCCCTATGAGTCTGTCAACAATAACATAAATGTATTTTCATGAGAACTATTGGCCCATGGGAAAGCTTAATGCAAGTGTCTGGATATGTGTGACTACATGTGTGAATCTACTTATGCAAACAGACTGTAAGTAAAGATGTACTTATACTGGTGGTCATATTTATTACCTTCATTTAATCTACCAGGAAAATGAATTGACAGTGTGTAAGTATGCCACAGGTCTCACTATTACTTACATGCTATACTGGAGGTGAGTTACCAACTTTATGAAAAAAGATCATGAATAATCTACTCATGGTAGTGCTGCATGTTTTCCCAGTGAAGAAGCAACTATTTAATAAAAATCTGTATTTGAGACATATATTTAGGAGTATTATATATGAGATGAAGTATACTCTCAAAAGTGTTCAGTGTTTCTTGTAGGGGATATACCGTTGTCAGCATGCAGTGCTTTGAGTTGTATTAGTTCTTCACAGTTTCCACCTGTTTTTGCTGTTTTGTCACACACTGAAGTTTCAGATCAACAGACTAATTTTAATATTATTCAACCATTACATAAGTTTAAAAAAGCTTTCCAATCATGATATAACCTGCTAGGATGAAAGAAGTCATCCAAACCAACATGGTTTTGTGTAAAAAATAAATAAATCCCTTGTTAAGTTCTAAATTATCCTATGATTAACTATATTTTTGAAAAGATGAGTTCAGTTTCATTCCACCTTTTTGACCTGAGCACTACCAGACAGAAATTGATAGAGTACCCAAACAATTGTCCTCAAGCAAGAGTATCAAAAACGTAGCCATCCAATAAATTGCTTAAGTAAAACTAGAGGAAAACAGGGTAGAACATCTAATTTAATATTTTACTGATGGCCATCATACATTTGTTTTGAAGAACAAAATGAAAACAAATACAAGTAATTAGCATAATTGCAAAATGCAAAATTCAATTACAAAAGTGTTCATTCGGGGAGAATAAACACTTTTTTAAAATGTAAACCTAATACTTGCAGTGGGTATACATCTTACCATATGTTACCATTATATCTTTGAGTCTGCAGCCTGACTTCAGCACCATGGACAGAGTCTCTCTTTGCTGATTGGGGGAACTTGATGCTGTGTTCTCTGCGCACATTTCGAGTTTATGCTAATGTAGAGCATGCATTTATTGTATAATTCATGTCATGTTTATGCAACACATGAAGCCCCATGTAGCGTTAAGAAATGACATCGTTAATTAGCAGCCATCTTTTTTCAGCTAAGAATGGTTTGAAAAATTGATCTTTTCAATAAGCCAGGACTAAGAATAGTGTGGCAAAATGTTAAATTGGCGATTTTTGGAGCTTTGTTGATATACTCGTCTGCTCTGCCGCCGGCTGGGGAAACCCTTCAGAGAAGCACAGACCGCATCTTTCACTGGGACAATCCGTGAAGCATCCCTTTCGTCTTGCCATCTGGAAGAATGAAACTGTGCTCTCCACCGTGTAACTACTCGATCTCAGACCGTCTGTCAGCTTTACCAACCTGTTACCAACAGACTAGATTAAAACGACCCTGAATGGGACATGGCTGTAACATAATGTGCTGTAAAAACTTACAGCTGGCTAGGTCCTTTTATTGCTTATTTGTGTATGTTCAGAACATCTCATTATTTCATGCTTTCATTAAATGACTGTGTGATTTTGCATGTGTAGCTCTCTCCCCAACCCCCATCAGTGCACAGATGTTTTCACTCCTTAGGTTTTGACATTGTAATGCATCGACATTCCACAGCTGACAACTGCCTGAGTCTTCCCTCAGTCAGCTGAGCAGATTGAGGCTGCAAAACAGCTTTGGCAAAGACGCAGGGGTGCTTCCAGAAAGTTTTTTTTTTAAAGGGTGGATGGGGAGAGAAGGCGGCAAAATAAATCTTAAGTTCCCAGCACAGCAAAAAGCCACAATAAGATTTCAACAGAATATTTTCCACATATGCAAAAGCTGAAATTTATGTTTCACTCTGTCTTATTACTTCTTATTTCAGTGACTTCATAGTCTGTAAGTTTATGTTTTCAGGTATCTTTATGCCACAACACTGGCGAGTGGGTATTTTAGAAAGTGCTTTATATCCCCTTGCAAAATTAAGCATCTATGATTTTCATTTTCTCAGCTTTTTTTTTTTTTTCTAAAATCTTTGATCCTAGGTTTGATGATTTGAGGCAGAATGAACAGACATAAAAAAATGGGCATGTTGAGGATAAGAAAGTGTATAAAAATTAACAAAAAAATCAGACAGTTAATAAAAGGAGGAGCCACTGTTGAAATTGATGGTGCTTTATGAGCAACCATAGCCTGGTAAAATCTCCTGGCCTGGCTTTGTAAAGAGGATCTGGACTCCTGCTTCCTGAAGGAGGAAGGTGTGGACTCTATTGAAGTTTGACATTTTACCCAACTGTTAACATCTGCACCATCTGTGATGCTTACCAAACATGTCATGTGCAGTAAACAACAATCTTTCCCATTGCAAAGAGAGAAGGACTGAGCCGAATGAATGGTATGTTAATTAGCAGGTTAACTATCAACTTGGCCAACAAGCTGAACTGAACAGATTTGATCACTTTCTCCACTGACGTTGCTAAAGCTACAGCCAGACTACAGTTCTAAAACAGAAAAACGACATCAGAAGGAATTTCAACTCCTTCTGGAGTTGAAATTCTAGAGGAGGAATCCAAGAGAATGGGAGAAAGCCAAGACTGTCTGAGATTTGAATCAAGCGGAAATGCGCAGGAAGGCAAATAGAGCAACCGGTTAGGAACCTCCGAGCGGCTTCCACGAGATTAAAGGATTTCTCAGTCATACATGAAAGAATCAAAGCAACACTCCAGGTATGTTTTTCATGAGGGAATAACAAAACATGATATTAAACTAAAACAAACAAACAAAAAAGTCGATTTTACATAATACCCCCTTTTAAGCCTCGATTTTCCTCGAGTTTGGGAATTTTACCATAATTATTAAATTAGGAGACATAATGAAGGTTCATATTGAGTTGAACCTCTTAGTAAATAGTTCAGCACTAGAAAGTGACTTCTTGCAGGTGAAACGGTGAAGCGTTCAAAGGATATGTAACTTTAAAAAAAAAAGACACATTAAAAGATCTTTTTCTCAGACTTCTTTATTGCGAAACAAACCATATCTAAGAGTAGGGTAAACGGGTAGACGACGCAGAGGAGTATAAAGACTGAGGGAGAAACGGTTCGTTTTACTGAGAGAGACAGAAAGAGGGAGAAGAGGAGGGCGTGTGGGTGAGAAAGAGGCGGTGGGGCGCGCATGTCCAGTTCTTCAATGCAGCCTGTTCTCCCAGCTCGCCAATCATTCCAACGAGTTTCCCCACTCTTCCTCTCCCCCCGCGTCTTTTACATGTGCGCCGGATTCACAGCTCTCCTGAGCGGACACTGCAGGGGAAGAAAAGGGACGAATTCAACATGGAATATAAATCCTAACTGGGGGAAATAAAATAAAGCGAGGATAGAAAGAACCCTTCTCATCCTCTGACGCGTTTGTATCTCTTGTACATCTTTCCCTCTTTCTAAATGTCTTTGAACAGTTTCTGAAGGTATTCGAGGAAAGGAACAAACATGAGGATTATTCATTTTTCTTGGCAATTTCTTGGGGTGTATTCCGCCCTTTATTGGGGACTGGCGACAGGGGCTTTCCCCAGCTCAGTGCAGATAGGTGAGTTGGAGGTTTACTGATTTTTACGCACGGCACAGGCTCTACAGTCTTGACACACTACGCTGAATATTCATGGTTGTTTAGCGGCCAGGAGTCACCATGCATGACAAAACGACTGCGCTGTAAAACCCAATAAATTACTCAACAAAGACGTATCGGAAGAACACGAAATTATAGAAACCTTTACCCCCCATTTCATTCCTTATAAATTCCAATTTGTATCCCCTGTAGTGTCTCAGGCGGTTTATAAATGAACACAAACTCTTTCACTATATTTTAAAAGCTTCTTGCCTCATGAATGTTTCAGGGAGGTTTGTTCCTTTTCCACTCTTGTTCAATGTTTAGATACTGCAGCATTCCCCCTCTGTGTCGCTTTCTGCCTTTCTCCATCCCCTCCCCCGTGTTAGTACGGGATAAACCTCCCTAACAAATCAGAAGTAAAAGTTAACTGTGGCTGGAGCATCAGTTTACTCAGTAACTGGGGACCGCACATGTATGGAATTGAATTTTTCTGTGCCTCTGTTACACTCACTGCATTGTGTGTGAGGGGTTGGTGGGGTATAGAGGGTGTAAGCTGGGAGGTCCTATAATGAGATTCAGCTCCTTGACTCTGTCTCCTTGCTGCTGCCAATAAACTTAATGCGCTAAATATTCACTGGTTGCTCTGTGCTCAAACCTGCACATGAGTGCTCTGATTTTCAAGCATGTGTGTGCTCCCACTTATTCTGCACATTATCATGTAAAAATGCAAAATTTGTGCAGTCATCTATTTTTTCTTTGCATTCTTTGTGTTTAAAGAAAAACCTTATATGACAGAAAGTAAAATGCCAGCAGAGATTGTGCAGAGCAACGCACATACAGTATGCTCTTTCCTCCCCTTCTGTGTACAGTCCTCAGTAAACGCACCTGTAGATACAGGATGTTCCACCGGTGCTTCGGTCCACTGGAGGAGTAGCATGCATGTTCCATGTAAACTACAACATAATTTAAAAGAGGTAACGTTTATTATTTTTTTCCACGTGGATGTCTGTATTAATTTGAGGGCAATGCCTGCAGTAATAGGTCAAGAGAATATCTGTTTTTGTTTTGGCTTAAGATAAAATTGAACTTAAACCTAACCTGATCTAAATCCAACCTACACATATATGAAGTAATATTCTAAAGTAAGAGTATATGTACATGTGCAGAACTGCCATGGCTTCAGCTTTAGTTTCACTTCTGTTGCTTCTACAAATATTTGTTTTGGGGTTCGCATGGTATAAAGTAAAGAGATCTTGCTTACTTCATCCCTGTCTGTTCCACTGCTGAAAATATTAACAACAACTTTTAATATGACAGAAGTGTCAGCCAGAGATTGCGATCCTTAGAGGAAAAAAAGCTTCAGTTAACACACTGTGCCCTCATAGTCCTGTCGCTACCAATTTGCTCCCATCCTTCACATTTCTTTTGAAACATGAAGGAGTAAAGGGTAAATTACTCCCTTTAGCACTGCTGCAAGTGGCGCAGTGCTGCAAGTGGCGCATTGCTTTGTTGCACTGTTGCTTTGCACCAAGTAGGTCCTGAGGTCCCCTCATGTATGTGTGGATTCTCTTTGACTATTCTGCTTTCCTTCCTATGTTTGAAAATATGCATGTTAAGTTAACTAGCCATTCCAATTTTCTTCTAAGTGTAACTGTGCTCCTCCATGGTTGTCTGTCCTGTGTCTAAGCGTTGCACTGTGATGGACTGGCAATCTGTTCAGAGTGTGCCCCCACACTGCTGCCACCCTGTAAGGATTAAGATTTTATAAAATAGAGGTAGCACAGAACAAACATAAGAGCTTAGTTATTTAATTAGTAGAATTGTGAAATTAGACAAACTCCCCTTAAAGATTTCATCAAGTTTTCATTAAAATAATTTTATGTTGGACGTTGGATCGTCATTGTGCAGATTAAGGCTACAGTGGGTAGTTTCACACTACAGAAATTCTTTAAATGTAACTACGGTACCTCTCTGCAGAACATCCAGTTCAGAAACATAAATAAAAGATTCATTTGCTAAAACATCAATCAAGCTGGAAAACCTATGAGATCTAGAATGTGAATTTCTAAGGTGAAAAGTGAAAACTAACAGCACTTAGAGAAAAATCTTTAGCTTCACTAAAGAAGCTATAACAAATCTTATAACAAAATATCAGACAAAAATTAATACTTGAATCCCATAGTTTTTGTGTGTTAAATCATATCTTCAAAGGACCTCCCTCCCACCGGCCCACTGAATCTATCTCTCTTTATTGTAGTCTGTGTAAATCATGGACGTTCAAAATTAGCACTCATCCCCTGAAAGGTTTGTCATAGTCCATGTTTATTTACCTATGTTGCCTATTTTTAAATTTTATTTCACCTTATTTTCTCTCCTAATGGAATACTAAACATGCTTGAACATACCTAAAGTATGTAAGTGATTATAGCTGTTATCTGTGTCAGATAACTGTTATTAATATCTTATCAGGCTGAGGCAATAGAAGCTGGTCAGAACATGTTATTTGAGAGTGCCCTTAAAGGATTACATGACCCCTTGTTTTTACAAAAGATGATCTCCACCACACAATGTTCTTCTTTTCTTATCATTTTTTTTTGTCAACTGGTAGTGTGTTTTCATAGTGTTTTCTCATCCTTCTTGTTAAAATGTTAACTGGAAAGATAGTGTTAGAATGCCCAAGACGCATCTCTCCTTCTTTTAACTAATACCCTATGATCTGGTTATCCTCTCTGACTCATTAGACTTTCCTCTCAGCTTTTCGAAAATCTCTTTTCTTCCTCTATTCCTTTCTGTGCCTCTCTCCACCAGATTTCATTAATGAATCGAGCAGTTTGAACATCTGCAAGCGCGTTTGTATTCATGCCTGTGTGTTAAGACAACTTGAGAATGTGCAGAAAGACAAATCACCTTTTATAACAAAGCTAATGAAGATATTGGCTTTCTTGTCTCTTTCCCCTCCTCTGTTTTTCTCTGCCTTTCCCATCCATCTTTACTTTTCCCCCCTTCTCCTTGCCTCTCCCTGTTTCACCATGCTCCCACCTGCCCTTTCTCTGCCCCACAATAACTCAATTCCTCTCTGCTCCATCTTGTCCCTCCTCTTGCCTGGTCTCACTCTGTCTAGGTGGACTGTTCATTAGGAATACAGATCAGGAATACACAGCATTCCGACTAGCGATCTTCCTTCACAACACCAGCCCTAACGCTACGGAAGCTCCCTTTAACCTGGTCCCACACGTTGACAATATAGAGACAGCCAACAGCTTTGCAGTGACCAATGCATGTAAGTATGTAAACACTCTATATGTACAGTACCTTGCAAAAATATTGAAAAGCGGTGGCAAGATGGAGCTGGACCTATTTGCCAAGAAGAACTGACAAACAAATAGTCTCTTCATATGTAATCCTGGTACAGACACATTTCTACAGACTTTCAGCAAACTTTCAGCACAGGGTGTTGATTCAGCCAGGCTGAGTACAAGTTTGCATCACACTTTTCAGATTTCAAGAAAAGCTTTTTTTTTCCTTCCACCACATAATTATATACTACTGTCGTTGATTTCAGAAAATTGCTAAAAAAAGATTGAAGATGGTGGGTATAATTTCATAAAATGTGAAAATGTTCCAGGAGCTTGAATACTTTTGCAAGGTACTGTCAGTGAGTGACTTAAGCAAATGTTTGTTTCTTCTGTACAGCATTTATGTTTAATGGCCTCAAGATTCTGTTATTGTGGCGGGTTTAATCGGGAAGTTATTATTTATTAAGCTTTTAAGCTGCAATTTTGTTATCCTGTAAAGCAACACTAAAACATTTTAGTTGAGTTTGTTTAAAACTGTCTTGTGCAACAGCTGCTTTTGTTTAGAAATCTTGAAGTTAAACTTCACAGAGAGTAATTTGTAAATCAGCTTGGCATTCCTAGGTAATGCTCAGTGGTTCATTTTTCAGTTGTTTACATCTACACAGATTCCTCCCTCCCTTCGCAAAACGACTGCCGTCATCTTTCACAACTGCACCGAGTTATTACAGCCGTAACTGGTTTGAAATAAAAAAAAAAAAAACTGACTGCGTTCGGAATATCTCCTTTGTTTTTGTAACAAAGAGAATCACTTGGCAGTCGTGTCTTCTCTGATCTGTTGAAGGATGACAGCTAATCTTTCACTATCTCTGGCTGTACTTTGGCAGTTAAGATGTAATTCTTTACGCTTCACCTCAACCTGCAAGCTTTCAAGAGGTATTATGTAATGCTTGTGCTGACAAAGAAGCATTAACAATGCCACATAGGCAGCCTGTTGCTGACAGTTCAGAGGTGCTCAGAAGGTATCTGTCTATTTTGAAAAAATGTCATCATGAGGACAATCAAATATGAAGAGTTTCATGGTGTTTAAAAACGCTACTTGAAAAAGTCTGGGGCGTTATTGGGTCTGCTTTGTTTGGGTATGTGTAGGCCTATAGCATATTTTACTAGTAAAATCAGTCTACCTTTTTTGCTCGTTTGTTGGGTGTTTGTTCATAGTCGGACATCTACTTTCAATCTGACGGCAAAATATGCAAGTCAACCTAGTTCTCTGCTGATCCAAGGTCAAAATGTTACAAATAACTTTTCAAATATGTATAAGTGTCAAACTTGGTATCAAGATAGCATGTTTGTAGCAGTAGTTAAAAGAAAATAATTAATATATTGAGCTATTTCACTATTACTCTTCTCTGTTACATATCCAGATCACTTATCGGTTCTTCAGAAGTAGCTTCGCCATTGCCTTGTTGGTGCTATTCCACTCAAAAAAATTCTTGTTTACAGCACAGTCTGGGCTTTCTCCCCTTGACTTGGATTGTCTCAAGTATATTTTCTACTTACGCTGTTGTAAAATTGTTGTCTGAGAAGCATATGCAAGTCACATATACAATCATAAATCAGGACGGTGTAATTCAATTTCCAAGTTTGTTTGTCTTGTACCGCCTACACCATAGACTTAGATGAATGAATCGATTACTTAAAACACCCTACACTGATTAAAAAATTAATAGCCATCTAACACCTCTCACCCACAAACAATCATATTCTGCATCCGTGTGCATAAGCTGAATGATTGAGAAGCAACTGGATAAATAAACATCAGGTGGGTTTCTCATATTGCACTAGGAAGTGCATAAATTTATTAGTAATGAATAAAGTGGTGCGCTCATGGGAAGGGTGCACTCATTTCTGAGTGCATAAAACCATCCAGCATGAGTTTACAGTCTGTGTGCATGCACTGAAGCCTGACTGACTGAGATATGTTACAGCAGGCACCAGAGACCCCTTTCTCTCTCTTTGTAGCCTAACTCCTGTTTCTGCTACTTTCAGTTTAATCCCAATGACCTACTTGTAGTTCTGTTAAAACTGCTTACTTTCACACAGGCAAATGCAATATAGTTGGAATGAGTACATATTAAATTTAGAATTGATTCATTTGACATAATAACAGAGAAGGTCGATACATCTTAATAGTCCCCAGTTCACCTATCAAGTGAACAGTAAATATTTCACTGTAAAGTTTAGAGTTAGTGATGACTTGACATCCTTTTAAGAATGTTGACAAATACAGAACTCACTTCAAATATTTTGATTTTGTGTGGAATAAAAACTTTTAGATATAGACAGTTGAAAATAAAGTAAGAAAACCATTTCAATGATTAACTTATGCTAATAAATGGGAATGACCACATTAGGATTTTCTGTCACAGGGTGCATTCACACCAGCCCTCCTTAGTCTGCTGTAATCAAACTCTAGTTCATATGTCTAGAAGGCCCAGTTCGTTTGGGGAGGTGTGAATGTGCAATCAAACTCCACTGCTGACCAAAAAAGCAAACTCTGGTCCCTCTGCAAGTCTAGGCATCGGTTCAGTTGAAGTGGCGCGGTTCGAAGGCATATGGATGCAAGTGGACCACAGATTGCTCCAAAAGCAAGAAGCTAACTGCTTTTGCTTTTGGACCAGACTGGTCCAAAAGCAGAATGCCCTGCTTCTGGTCATTCTGGTCAGTATGTTACTCTCTGCTCTGTGGGTTAGCGGAGATGTTGTGTCGGTTGCCATGGCAACGGGTCTGCATGTAGACCCAGTTTTTTAGTTGTCCATGTAAAAACTTTCTACAGTTCATGGATATGTATCATCTAGACATATTTGACCTTCTGAGATACAAACAAGGTGCTGTGGTACTATGCAAAAAACATAAAAATAAAAATATGCAGGGATTACATGCTGTGTTGCCATGCATGAATGTGTGCTTCATCAATAAACTTAAAGGGGGACAAAAAATGTCCTGAGAACTTCATCAAGACCAAAGTGTTGGTATAGCTATACAAGTACGCACACCGTTAAAGTATTGTTTGAAGAGTTAAGCTTTTTTGTGTGAACCACCATTCCAGCCTGTCTGCAGGCTATACAATACACTTCTCTCCTCTCCATCTATATGTCTCTCACATTCTTTCCTTCCATGTCCAATCTCTCCCTCGTTCTTGTCTTCCTTTGCACGCTTAGTAATGGAAGACAAGAACGCTCCGGCACAGTTTTCTAAATGAATCCTTCACTTACGCTCCGGGTCCTGAGCAGTTCTTTGAATCGGCATTCCGAATTCTGCCTCTGACCTTGGCTTTCTCTTTTCCATTCTAGTATTCATAAAGCGTGAATGTATCATAAAATTCCCAGTCTCAATCATTGTTTTTTACCCACACAGGGATACATCTAGTTTTCTTGTTCCATGGTCACATATTCATGTATCTGCTGCTGTTGTCAATTCTTCTTTACTGTTTCTGAACATCTGTCTTGTTTAATACATGGACACACGCATCACTTTTTGAGTTTTTGTATGGAGCATATAATGCAGATCTGAGTCTATCCTTCTGAGTTGCTTCAGTCAAACAAGCATAGTATCCTATGGAGCAGAGAGCTGCATATTGTCCAAATTTGGTGAGATCTCACCATATTCCTATCATAATTAGAAGCATCAGTTAGTGTAATAAAGAAGGGCCAATAGGCAATAAGTTCACAGAATCACAATAGAGGAAGTTCAAATGGGGCAAAATAGGGCAGCAAGTTAAGTTTCCAAAGGGTTGTGTTTAATGACTGTCAGGGCTCCAAAGCATTGGGGCCTGTAGGAAAGTTGTGGTTTTCCTGAGTTGAAAGCAAATCTGTCCTAAGAGGAAAAAATATTCACATTTAATTGTGCTCTTTTTTAGTCAATATTGCCTTGTCTTTATACTGAATAATCAGTAAGTTTTACAATGATCATTCTTTTTGGAGTAATCATGAAAAAGTTAGACAAGGTAATCATTTTAGCAGTCATTTGGACTTACCATTGACCATTGACTTTAGGTGATAGTTACCAAAGACAGTGATTATCACAGCATGTAATGCAGCATTATGTAATAACGCTGCAATATGTAATGAAATCTGGCATCGAAATCAAAACCACATTATGTAATAGTCAACACAAAAGATAAGACCCTTGAACACATTTTGTAATAGTGCAATGGCTCTTCCATAAAATCAAAATAAATTCTGGTCATTTTTACATATTTTGGTCAAAAGAAAATAACACACCACAGTGTTCCTCTTTAATAAAATCTTGAATCTGTTTAAGCACATTAGCTAACAAAGATTTTGCCTTGTAAATTATATTTGTCTCTGTTCTTTCTCCAACCATAGAGTGGTTGGAGAAAGGAGTTCAAAGCTGCAGCTTCTCTGTGCTTCTTTGTTCAATCTTCCATCCACAAACAACAACAAAGAAAATGGGATCAGAAAAAAATCCCTGGGTCTAACCTCTGAGTTTTAAAAATGGGATCTTCAGTATTCTTTTAAAACCCTTATGTATGAACCAAAGTTGAAATCAGCATAGTCAAATTTAAACCAAGATGCATTTGTCTAAATTGGTCATGTAGGTTCTCAGAGCTTGTCTGTCTTTTCTGCTTGTGCTCGCAGCAAGGATTGAGATCATGTCTTCAGATGAAATTTGTGCCTCTTTCTCCTTTAAATAACCAATGATTGCCTCTATAAATGCTTTGAAAAATCTTTTATTCACTCCAGATTTGACTTAAATGACATCCAAATGATCCAAGTTCTCTCAGCATTCCACACTTAAAAAACAACTTTGTTTATTCCAAAAATTCTCAGAAAAGTGAGCTCCACTTATGAACATGTTCACTCAAACTCGTTCATGCTCAGCACTTCTTATTGATTTTTGTAAAACAGGGCTGCTTGCAGCTCTCTATCATGACCTCTGACCTGTTCTTTTTGCTTGAAATGATCTAATTTTGCTATAGAAAGGCGGCGTCCAGGCGGCGAACACAAAGAAAGGGGATTTTACTCTGTCACCAAATCCGCTGAGCAAACTTGGGGTGTTGACAAAGACTGTTCATTTGCAGTCTTTGTCAACACCTTTATAATAACCCCATCCCATGTTATTGAATATCAACTATTGATGGGACGTATACCTCTTTGAAGGGAACTGAATGTAAAAAACTCATCAATTTTTAATAGACAGTAATGCATGGTATGTTAACCAGCCATGAGTTTCCTCCTGAAAAAGCCCAGAGTTAATCTGCAAACAAATTTTTTAAAATCTTTTTAAATCTCTGAAACTGCTACTTAAAACATAGAGTGACTTCTTCATAAATTCAACTAGCATATTTAGCAAAAAATAAATAAATAAAATAAAATAGCTATTTTCTAAGAAATTGGTGGTTTTAGTTTATTTGCCCTCCACCTCTGTTGCAGTGACTAGCTCCTACTTGTGATACGTCACATTATGTAGACACACTTCGGAAGAGTGCATTAATGTATACTACTCTCTCTCTACATACCCTAGCCTGGAGCTGTGATTAAATAGATTTCTTGTGCAGTTAGCATCACAGCCACATGTACCAACACCCACATAGACACACAAACAAATCCTTAAATATGTTTTTTACATAATCACCCTTTTCCGTTGCCTGTCTTTATATCTTTTTGACTAGTATAAACATCGATTTGCCAACTTGTCTATATATATGATATGTCTTCTCAGACATGCCTTTGTGCCATTGCTTTGCTTGCTTCTTTGATTAAAGGCCCCAGTAATCTTGTAGATATGTGACACTTAATATTAGTACATTGCAATCATCCATATTCTGTAACTTTCTAGATACCATATGTGTTTTAATGACATTTTTAGGAGAACGAGGGGATCTTTGAAAGCCTGGCAAAGATGATTGCTAGATCAGTGTGAGATCTTTGAAGACCTTTCTGGCATCAAAACACTGAATTATTTTAAATTTGAGGCAGCTTATTTCAGATGTTATTTTATAAGTCTGCAGATTTTGATTCATTACATAGTTTACATCTTTTGTGTTTATTTTTCAGTCTGAATTTAAGTCTGAAATTCATCACAAATTCAGTGATGAATTTGTGATGAATTAGCAAAGCTAAAGCACATTTTACTACTGACTAAGTTTATTACAGGCACAGATGGATTTTTCTATGAATAAAATAAATTTATAGCTATGCGTTTGTCTGAATAAATGGTTATATGAGGTCAAGGGCAAAAGATTGTTTTTAATCTCGTTTTTTAGGTTATTTCACCCTCACCAGCCAGAACATTAGTATGGAAAAAAATATATTAATTGTGTTAAAATCTATGCAATTAATTAATCAAAATTAGCGTGTCAAAGTGCCAGACCTAATCAAAATAAAACAAGTGTACCTGCTTTTGCAGCAAAAACCTGTCAATAATGTGCTGCAAAATGTTGCAACAGGCTGTTCATCTTAATAAGGATTTAAATCTTTGTAGCCAAACGCCAAAGTAATAGAATGGTGCACAGAAAGGATAATGGATCAGTATTTAGTGAGTCACACTAAAACTCATATTAATGAAATTATTTCTTGTGGGTGTGCAGTTCCTCCAGGCTAGATGAGACAGAGTGAGACATTTCTTTTTGCAGATTTTACAACCCGAGCCTGAGGCTGAGTTTTATCCTCCCACAACATACAGCGATGCACATCCAAATTATAAAAACGTAACAATGGGAAAAAACCTTTTTACATATTAGCTGTATTCAGACAGATGACATCAATCACCCACAGGTCAGCACCATATTCTCTTGTATTTTTTGTTCCAGCTCCCACAGTAATGAAGAATGAATAATATTATCAGGTCATGCAGTGTCTCAGTGAATAGCAGCTTCCCTTCAGGTAATCGGACTTTGCTAGCTTGAAAGAACAGATGTATCTTTTTTTTTTATCAAACTCTGACCTGCTCCTGCAAACTCATATGCACTCGCACAGTCCGCGTTTCAACTGCCTTTGTCCATCTGGTGTGCTTCATTAAGAGCTCTTTTATTTCCTCTAGTTGGCATGATCGCTGTTCAGTAAACAGGAAAAAAAAAAAAAACTCTTTCCACTGTGTTTGTTTTTTTTCTTTCTGGCATTTAGAAGATGAAAAGAGATGACAGTGGATTTTAAATGTTCCATGTCGCCTTAGCAAAACACAGGAATGTTTACAGTGCACAGAGCCATGTTTGTTGTAATTGTCTGCGACATCTTTTTTGTTGTTCTTTGCCATCATGCCTGAGCTTCAGTTGTTTTCATGTTTTGATCAAAGAATTCCCACTTACAGACTGTCCTCTCTTTTTTCTTTTGCTTAACTCATGCATGTTTTTCTTGGGATTTTGAGCACACTGCTGATTATTGCACATAATCACTAAGTCAGTGATTTCATGCACTGTTTTGTTTCTTATGACCAGTTTTATTTACTTGTGTTTGCCATTTTAAAATATTTTGCTTTCACGTCACTTAAATGTCCCTCTCTTATTCTTTTTTTTTTTGGTTTCCTGATCTGTTTGTACTTGCCTATATTTGCTTGAAAGTCCTAGTACAGTGTATTGCAAAATTATTAATACCCTTTGAACTTCTCATGTTTTGTCATGTTTCAAGTACAGACTCTAAAATCTAATTATTTTAGTGAATATGCTTAAATATTGATGTTCACAGATGTCCTTAATCCAATAGTCTGTTTTCTTCAAGAAATGGTCATAAATCTCAGTCTCGTGATGTGCAACGTAGCAAAATGTCGATTCAAGTGAGCTGAAAATATAAAATATAAATCTAAATTTTAATCCTCTGGTTTTGCCAGAGGAAAACTTATTCAAACATTTTGTCTTAATCACAAGGCTCACTGTGCAATTTGAACGTGTTTCACACGCACTTCCACATCAAGCAGTCAATGAATCCCTAAAAGATGTGAGTGTGTGTGTGTTTGTTTCCATGGATTTATGATGTAGATGAAAGGAAGGGCATTAGTTAATATTGATGAGAGCTGCCACTCAAACCTTCTCACTGGAGCTCACTTAGAGATGAGAGAAATGACCTTTATGCTCACACATCCAAACACAGGCACAGAAAAAGCTTACACCAACCCTTACATGGGTTGTTTTCTCATTAAGGGTAAACTATTTGCACCTGCTATTTAACCCCCCCCCCAAAAAAACAAAGAAACTAAATGTGTGTGTGCATACGTTTGAGGATTTGTACAAACAATTACCTGTTAATTTGTATAGGTTGAAATTACCAGACAGCTTTAGAGATTCTCTAAAACTATCTTCTAAGGCCGGAATCTGATTTGAACCAATTCATTCTTAATTGCCCATTGGTATGCAGGACAGGTTATAGATTCCTAGGTAACCTGCCAGTAATTCATCGCACTTGCAAATAAGAAGAGACAGGAAAGGAGGCTAAAAAGCTATTAGAGCGATCGGAGTGGGAACAGGGCTCATATGAGAGGGAAAAAGGCTCTCGTGGAAATGGAGGAAAATAATGAATTATACACTTTTTGGTGATTATCAAGGAGGTAGATGCACATAAAGATGCAGGGAGTAGGCATTCCTCAACACTTGGTTTTGGACACACACACTCGCATACAGTCATCACAAAGCCTGGATGACTTGCAGTCAAGTCATCCAGGCTTTGTGAGAGGTAGTGAGACATCTACCTCTCAGTACCTCTCGTGTTTAGATGTTCTCTGATTTGTTTGTGTAATAGCCTAAGAGGTCAGTCTTCTTTGACAGCACTGGTGATTATTTGAGCGGGGGTACATGTGTGAAAAGGAAGAATATGCGTGTAATTTTTTAAACTTGTCCCATCGCAGTTTGCCCACTCACATTCTGGCTCTTCTTTCAGAGGGATTTAACTGCATCCAAAAACATGCATACTCTATCTAGCCCTTCAGACAGTCACAAGGATAGATGGTTGTTTGTTTGCTTCTATTTCTACCACCCTGCATCTGCCTTTTTTCTTTTAACAAGTGTATAAATGTGAAGATATAGATTGATCTGTCATAATTGGATAAATCTTTATGTCTGGACAGACAGGCTGAGTGCGACTCCATGGGTCCGTGTGGCAGGCTGGCATAATTTCAGCTCAGGCCTTTGACTCAGACCCACATCACAGATCTTGTCACAAAATGTGTATTTTGTTTGTCTCATAATGAAAAATATTTAGAATGAGAAAAACCCCAATGGCAATTTGACGAGCAAGCTTGATGATCAAATATTCATCTCATTCACTTTCACATTCTGACAAAAGAAAAGTTAATGACAAGTACGAATTTATTACCATAAAAACTGGGATGACGTTAAACGAACATACACAGATTTATAAAAAAATAAATAAACAAGATATTACCAACTTAATATGGTAATATCTTATCTGACGAGGTAAAAAGACGTCACTTACAGGATTATACTGTATCATAGCCCACATTACTCTATGCCTTGTGGGTGTGTATATAGCACATGAAGTAGAGATGGTGACCCGAGTTTCTGACTCAAGCTCGAGTTCCACTTAAGTTGTCTGGTTGGGATGTTGGTGGGTCAGGAGGTAGGAGTTCATCCTGTAAACGTTGGGTTGCCAGTTCGAATCTCTACTTCGTCTGTCTTAATTGTTGTGTCCTTGGGCAAGGGCCTCACCTCTTTCTACAAAGTAGCTAGAGGCTACAATGTAGCTTACCACCATCAGTGTGTGAATGTGTGAATGAAGGGGTGAATGACTCAATGTATTGTAAAGTGCTCTGGGGTCCTCTGGACATGATAAAGTGCTATCTATGAGCAGGTCACTTACTAGAAGCAAGGACTTGAGACTCGATTGAGACTTGTGATGACTGGACCTTGTGATCTATGACTCAAATCTTATTATTACTCTTCATCTGAGCAGTGAAAGCAAGCAAGGGTGTGAGCTGCAAACCGCAGGTCTGAAAGGCTGCTCATATTTTACTGGGAAATTACGTGCTTGATGACTAGACAGTGGAGTTTGTGAAAAATGAGGTAACAACAATATGTTCACTTTAGCTGTTTCTTCATAATTAGGACTACACATCTGTCTTCAATTTAATGTATTGGATGACTTTGGGTTGTATCAGAACAAAATAAAAATAACTTACCTCTACCATTCTCTCCCTGTTAAATGGGGTTATGATGTATTTTCCAGGCACAAAGTGCCATTTTATAGCACAATCAATTAGCTATTACCCTTAGTGGTTATAAAAATCATGTATATATAAAAATAACTTAAAACAAATTTGACTTTGTAGTTGCCTTGAAATTGGGCCTGTCTCTGTTTAAGAAGGTCCTTCTCTTTCAGACACTCCTTCAGCATGTCATCACACCAATGATGCCGTCTCCATGACGTCTTTAACAATCATTCTTAGGAGTGTTGGACTGAGAAGTAGTTTGTGTGATAAGTTCAGCAGACTTGCAGTTCCACCAGGAAACTGCAATCAAAATCAGTAGAAGTTGTTTGGTATCCGGCACACGATGAGTGGAAAGTGATGATGAACTGGATATTCCTGCTAAACAGACTTTAAAATTTAAAAATATTATTTATCAAATGTCATTACTTAAAGATACATGTGAAATTATAGTAAATATAAATATTAATATGGGACATTTGGGTGGAGTGACTACAGGGACACGGGAAAAGATTTAAAGAAATCTAGCCCTGGAAAAGTGTGACAAAATTGATACGAAAGACATTTATATAAGATTTAGAAAAAGCTAGGAGATACATGGAAAGTAGGAAGAGAGAGGGAACTGGAATTGATAATTGCATCCAGAATAAGCCATAAGGGCTTTAATAAATCTCTGAGAATAATTGGTAAACATGACATAAGGCTTTGTGACAAATGTAAGTTGCCTGAAACAGTTCAATATGTTCTTATGATTATAACAACATATAGCTCAGGGTCTCCTAGCCACTCACTCCAATTACAAGCATTTTTAAAAAGGAAATTTTAAGCCCAATCTTAAAATTATACAGAGAGTTTGCCTCATAAACTTTCTCGTCAATCCGCTTCTTTGTATGTCATACGATAGATAATAATTATGCTTCCTGCAAGACAATTAAGTCAGAATTATCCCAATTATGAAAGCATGTTTACATTTTGTGATAAATTGGCAGTAATGAACTCACAGTAAATTCACAGTTCAGTTTGGTGAATTATTGGTTTTGAAGTGTAAACTTGCCAAGCTTCACACATTACCTCTTAGCAGTCCCAAAAGAGTTCAAAATAAGGTCAGAGCCCTCCCATCTGGGGCCCTTTTAGTTGGAGGAGTCACCAGAGGCTGCTTTCTAAATGGGATCACAAACTCTGTTCTGAGGAACATGCCATGCTTTTCCTTTTCTCTTTTTGGAGATAGGTCAGGCTTTTTGTTGTGTTAAAGTTTCAGGAGTATTAATAAGTGGATATTTTGCCCTTTTGCTCAACAGTTTCTCTTTCATTTCAAAACCCACCTGTGTCCTTCTTGCATCTGCCAGTAGCAAAGCATTTTAATTAAAGTACCTACATACAATTCATCTCTGGCTATTATTGACTGTCGACAGAGAAGCTAGAAGGAAACAGTCTGAGGCCTTTGACTGAAGTACTTGTCAGAGAACAGTTAGTAATTACATCTATAGATTTCCCTTAGGTAGAAGTAAAACTTTGCATGAGCCCAATTCAATTTGTGTTCACTGGGCTGTCTTCCTTTCTTCTTTCATTCTTCTGTTAGTTATTTCATTCCTTAATTCCTTTCATCTTGTCTTTCCATTCTTCTGTTCCTTCATGTCTTTTTTCTTCCTCTTTGCTTTTCCTCCATTTCTTTCTTCTGTCTTCCTCTTCACCTTTTTTCTGTCTCCCAATCCATCCTTGATTCATGTTTCCTTTTTTTATTTCTGTGATTCTTTACCTTCTTGTCTTCCTTTTTCTTTACCTGTATTAATTCCATATGTTTTTTCCTAGATTCTTCTTTTCTCCCTTCACTTCTTTCTCTGACTGTATTGAATCAGATACGTTTTGGGGGAAATGTGACAGGAATGTGCTTGGGGTTTCCTTGAGAAGACAGAGTGATGGGTAATGTGAGTCAGTGGAGAAAATGTTTGTTGATGGCCTCTGGTCATCTTATCCTTGGAAAACACATTTTTTCTGTCTATAGGAAATCCCTGACAGTAACAGTAAAAATTGTGGATGAGAGCACAGTCGATGTAAAAGTGCTCAGACAGACAAAATATTACTCTTATGGCAATCGGTGTAATACAGATTGTGAATCACTGGCACTGATGCACAGTCACTTCGACTCACCCTCAGTCTCAGTCATTCATGCAACTATAGACTTGCATGCACACCCACATGTCCTACTCTCTTCACACATTTTTCCACAGGCTCCCGTCCTCACACATAAAAGCACACGCAGTCACATGCTCCAGGGAATGATGGGATGATAGTACAGATGGCAAACTAGAGTATTCTTCTCCGTATAGGAAGGCAATACTGCCAGAGCAGTCATGTAGGGTGAGAGAGGAGTAAAGATGAGATCTGTAATGTGGGAAAGAATCCATTCCTCCGAGAGAAACAATCGGACTGAACTATATCAGCAGCATTTTGTAGCACTTGTCACTTCGATTAACTTAAAATGTTCAGAGAATTATGGTGTAATTTTTTAGAGACTTTGTATGGGAGGAATTACATAATTGTTCCTGTGACTGCATTTCAGGTCAGATACAGTCGGCATGGCAGCCAGTGTTTATGACAACTTGTATAGAAAAGGAGGTCGTTCTAGACTTTTTTGTAATTTTGACTAACAGGGTTAAAAAAAATCCTGCCATAATCTATTTTTACCTGTCAGCATCTAAAATAATAATAGTGACATATTCAACAGTATTTAATTCTTCTTCATTTTAGGAAATATTCAACCCAAACAAGCTGAACAGAGAATCCACTTTGTGTCATTTCGCATCAACCAGATGAATATTTGTAACTCTCTGCAAAGTGACTTAGTGCAGCCAAATGGTCAAAACAAGTGAACCAAAAACAGCATCAGTCACCACTTCCAGGTTCTTCTGATGAATTTTAATGTTTAACTTTTTGTATTTTTTTTAAGCTCTTACGGATCTTATACCAAATTGGCAAAACTCCTGCACTTCATTAGACCAAACCAAATGACAAAATCTAAAACAGAGAAACAGGATTATTAACCTAATTTACAAATTCATCTACTTAACTAGATGAGTTTGTAAATAACTCATCCTCTGTATAAAATAAAACATTTTATACAGAGGAACTCAAAAGATTACTTAAAAAAAGAAGCAATACAAAAAAAGAAAACCCTCCATTTGGTAGAACTCAGTGATGCAATCAATGACATCATAGACATTTAGATTAAATCAGGAAGTGCTGTGCCAGGCCCCCCTCCCCCAGTACTCAGGCAGTAGCATCCAAACGGGACAAACAATGGTGAGTAAAAAAGAAAAACAGATAATGTTTCTTTAGTTTCAAAGAAACTAAAGAAACATTTATATTCATCAAATGGTCTTGAAGTGTTAGCTTTAACTGAAATATATATATATATAAATGTAAATTGCTATATAATGCTACCACAAATAAACCTGTGATAGTGAGTGAAGCAAAGTTGGAACAGGAATGTTTAAATTAAACCATTAAGACCACTATAAAAAAGATTAAATAAATCAGAAGTAAGAATAAGAGGACAAATGCGCTCCAAAGCCTCTAAAGTTCACTTTAGTGTGTTGTCAGCTTCTGGATAGCAAGATGCATTGAATGTGGCTTCTGGGTCTGAGATGATGCAAAGATGCTGTCGTGGGAATGTTTTGTTGATTGATTTAGTTACCTATACTCTGTACGTAATCTATGAATTTGACAGATGGCCTTCAGATTTTTTCGTCTACGTTTCAAGAAACCAGTCAAAGACAGAAAATATGCAAACCCCTGCTTAGAATAAAGAGTTACCATTTCTCAAGTTATTAGGGTGATCCAATTATATATCTTTGACATAAGCACCACCTTCAAAACACTTATTTTTCAAGAACACCTGAAATCTGACCTATAACACTTGTTTACAATATTTTTATGTTATCTTGACTATTTTATGTCTAAAAGTAGTTGTCCAAGTTACTCAAAATACATGTCAAATCTCTCACAGGATTTTTTTGTAAATTTAGAAACTTAAATAAACCGTTCTTAAGTCCATTAGCTTTATATATTGATTGATATATTATCGTCTTTTTTTCCTTAGTATCATTATCAAACAATAAAGGAGTAAGCTCCTCCAGTTGTGTTTTATATACATTAACTATTTCCAATCATCTCTTTCTGAGTTTAAATAACATGGTTTGAAAAAATTGTGGAATCCGATCTCCTCATTGGCTGTGTCATGTAAACTGGCTTCACATTTCCCAAAGTCCACGTCTGATTTGTTATTTTGTATGTGATTTTTTTTTATTTATTTATTTTTTATCTTTTTTTGTGTACAAAGTTGGGTCATTTTCATTCATCATTCAATGTTTACAAATGTTTTTGTTTTTGTTTTTTTTACCTTCATACCTTAAGCAGGATTAGTATTCAGTCCCTTTAAGTGTCCTTTTTTTAATCCTATTTCTGGAGTGAAAACCATCAAAACATTCAGTGACCTGGACTAGATAAGCTAGTCGCTGCCTCTCTGCCACAGGACATCATTCAGGCCAGGTCAAACAGATGTTGAGCTGAGATTCTTGTGTCAGCTGAGTTGAGAAATGGAACATGAGAACCGCAGGTCAAAAGATCCCATCTATTTCATTGAGACAGCACACAACAAGCGCCTGACCTGAAAGTAAATTTTTGTTTCTTCTGTTGAAGCAAGCAGGTCCGAGCAGAAAAACTGATGTGTCTAGGTTTACTTAAACAATTTGAATCATTTCATGTTTTTTCTTAACCCAAACTTTTTTGATATTGTTAGGTGACTAGGAAAATGTTAGATAATATTCTAGATGTTTCTGTTCTTTCTAAAATGATTTCTTCTATATTTTGTTTTGTTTTACTTTAATAAATCACTCATAAACTATATTACTATATTTACAAATATGATGCTTGCTTATGTGTAATTAATTTTACAAAAATAACATTTTTGAATAAAACTCTAGTGTGCCAAATTGCATCTTGGGATGGACAAATGGTTTACCCTTTAAAACATTTTTTGATAGATAATGACACAGACTAATTCTATGTACGTAAATGAAGTAGTTTAAGAGTAGCCATCAAATTTGCTGCACAATATAATTTCCAAGATTCTTAACATGAAAACAACACAGAACTGGCCAAAGCGTTGTTTATTCATTCTTTTTATAGGACAAATCTATATTTCATGAGCAGGCTGTGTTTAGAAATATCTGCTCTTTTCAGTTGTTTCCCTACAACACTCACAACTAGTGACCCGTTCAGCTTTAGAAATATAGATCATGATCATTTATTACAAAAACTGATATTTTTTGGATATACTGCAGTAAGTGCATTATAGTGTTCAATGTTGTCTTGTGTATTTCTACGTTTGTTTTGGTTTTACCATCTATTTGAGTAGTTGTTTGCATCATTTTGGTGGGTACAGTGATCTCTGTGTGTCATTATGTGCGTGCCAGCAGCCTACCCTCAAGACAAGGAAACCGAGTCATACATTTGTCAAACACAGCTCCCACAAACCTTCTTGTGGAGATAAGGCTGTGAGTGTGCATCTGAATGTTTGATGATTCATGTGTGGCTTACTGTATAAGCCCGGTGGTGTATGTAATTAGCTCCTGTTACAGGACAATAGTGTCTGACCCAACTAAAGTCATGAATATACAAAGCATTAAATACAGATATTTTCATACATTAGAGAGAAGCTAGTCATAAAAACCTCAAATTAAGTTGTTGAAGTATACTTTGAAATCTAATGCTCTTCAGGCTTAGCTCCTGTTCTTCTTGTATACATTCATGTGTCCATTTGATTTATATGGTGCAGGCTTATGTCATATTTATTTATTTATTTATTTATTTTATCTAAATGTGAATGTTATACCTCTTCTTGAGTGTTCACAGCCTCTGAAGTAGGTTTTAGGTGTTTACTTTCTTTAACACGTGACCTTCTCAGCATGTCACCAGGTTCTGCATAGGCCCTGGAATGAATCTCGCATTTAAATTAGGTGTGTGGATCCTTCTTAGGCAACATGAAAATGAAGATTTCCATTTTCTTCCTGTGTAGAAGAAAATCTGCATTTTCTTCTACACAGGAAGAAAATATACCAATGAATTACCGGCAACATTTTTTCCAATTAAAAAGATGACAAATAATTGAGGACTGAAGTCTTTAACATGTTTGTCTTTTTTTTTATCTGCTTAAAAACATTTTAAACTCAATTTGTTGACAAAAAAAGAGAGGCTCCTTTTACTAAATATAGTTATGGTGACCAATACGTGGAATAACAAAATGTCTTGAAAGGAAAAGTTATTTATGCATGGAAGGTTTCCACAGAAACAGATGCAATATGGTTATACAATATATGAAGTAATCTGAATAGATATGCTACATTAAGATAAAAAAACCCCCACATTATCCATGAATAATGATTAACTAGGATGAGGTATAATCATAAGGTCTTGGGTCAGACACCAATCAGATCGCATTCCCTCTCATATTCGCTCTAAAAATTTTGAACTTTCATCATTTCTGTAAATTGACTTAAGTTTACATTATTAGATGCTCAGTGACATTATGGTTGTTTTTTAGTTCAGTAACTAGAAAAAACTCAGTGGAGAGTGAAAAACCAAGGAGTTTAAATATACTGAGGGAGAGAAGAGAGTGGCAAGGAACCGAAGGGACTAATCACAGGTAAATGAAAGCAGCTGGGAAAGGGAGCAGGCAACTCTAATAGGGAAAGAGAAACAGCTGGGAAAAGGAGCCGAATGTCAGACTGAGATTAAGGTGGGAAATAAACAGAGTAAAGAGAATGAAAAATGGGGAAAAACTGAACCTAATTTACTTAGTAAACAGAAAAAAAAATCACTAATCTAAAAAAAGAAATCAATTCAAAGCATAAACAAAGAGAGCAAATGAACTAACACCAGGAATAAACTAAAATGACAACGCATTTGAAAGACGATGTAGAAATGCTCAAAGCAGAAATGAATATGAAACTAAAGATCTCAAAACCTACAGACTATAACATACAATACATAAAACTGCTCTGAGAAGTTTTACAATAACCCTTTTTTTGGAAGAATTAAATAAGGAGAAACTTGTGATGAATTTTTATTTTCATTTTGTAGGATTTATAACTAACTATACAATTTTGTATTGTCATATTTTGACAAGTGTTTTTTTTTTAAATCTGTCAGTTTCTCACCCTGATATTTTTTTTTTATTGTGATCACTATCATTTTTTAAGACAGAAATACAAATGTGAATTCCCAGCCTCATGTGTTTTCTCTGCAGATTCTTTAATTTTTGTAATATTTAACGTTTTCTAAACAAGACTTTTAACATTTGGATGTATTATCCACATACAAATCCAGTGTTTTATTAAAACTAACACAACTTTTCAAAATCAGACGTGATCACAAATAATGTTTGAGGGTTGTTTTGAAGCTTTCTGAAAACACTTATAGGCAATTCAGCTTGGATTTATTTTAGTTTATGACTGGTATATAAAAGCATCATCATAAAACAACTACTTCTGCCACTGATAAAATCGAAAGTTGTGCAAACACTACAATTCTGAGCAATTGGACTGAACGGGTACATGAGAAGCACTGATTGTTGCACCATATTCATCCAGTAAACTTAAAAACAAAGCATTTATTCCCAAAGCAAATGTCCTGACATGCCAAGAAAACAAATTTTACAATCTTGTGCAAATGAGAAATCTATCCTTCTTATAAAGACATATTTTCCTTGTTATCTTCAGATAAACACTTTAGTGGCACATTAATGGCACCCATTCTTTGGCATTTATATTTTTCGTCTTGTCTTGGAAAGGTTATCTTCTTCGTACTTGAATAGGATAATGTGTCTCTTGTGTGAAAGTCTCACTTAACTGAGCTAAATGTCCTTCTGAGAGTTTACAAGCTGTTTGCATGTATTTACTTTCCTGATGATTTCTATGTATTTTTTTGATAAATTGAAATGTATTAAATATTATTCTTAGTCTAGCTTTTCTGTTTGGTATTAAAAGCCAGAGCCATTAGCAAGTAACACAACCTCCACAGAGGACTGTGCATCCATTTCCTGTGAAGCCCTGCAGTGGAAAACACTTAAGTGCAATGTATTTTTTATTCTGAGTAATACATATTTACATATTAATCTTTTCATATCTTAATTTGAAATACAAAAAATATATACGTGGGTTTAGAGAGGTTAATCATTATTCGGAGATAATCAAACATAGAAATACTATCTAAATTGCTTTTGCATTGTTAATTTCAGACAGCTAGAGCTAATTTTTTCTGGCTGTTGCCTACAAAACTGTTTCACTATCAGTGAAACATGAGCCACGATAAATTAATATTACCGGTAAGTCAATTTAGATTTTAATTGGTAAAGTATTTAAGGAGAACTGAGAAATTTGTGAACTCACAGTGATAGAAAATAAGTCAGGAATGTGTGCATGTTTTTTTACGTTGAGTTTTTACTTGGGGGGGGGAGGACCATTCATTGAGCTGTTACCCTGAAGTGTGTCTCTGTTTTCACAGTCCCAGAGGAACCAAAACTCTTGCCAGAACAATGGATACTCACAGAACAAGTACAGGAAAACATTTATTTCCCTGATAAAAACACTCTTCATTCCTTTCCTTCACATTTGAGTTGTTTCATTCTGGCCGTCTAAAGTCTACATGTGCTTTGCTTCTGTTTTTACAACATGAACAAAACTGACCTGTAGAGGTTAGAAATGTGTTAATGTGTTTATCTACATGGACAATCTATTAACTACAACATAATCATTCATTAGTTAGGGTGACCATATTTTCATTTGTGAAAACCAGGACACCTTGGAGCGGGGGATCTCTGTTCCCATGCATAGAGATGTCTGTGGTTTCTGAAAATGAGAACCCTGTTTGTTGGCGGGGGGGACGACGACACATTTTTCTTTTGTTGGCAGGGGGTGACACTGTTATGTTTTGTTGGGGGGGAGGGAGGGGATATGATGTATAATTTAAAAACCAGGACATTTCCGCACTTTTTAAAAGAAACCCGGGACGCCCGGGACAGGACGTGAAATACGGACATGTCCCGGGAAATACGGACGTTTGGTCACCCTACATTAGTGTTTGCTTTTTTTCATTGGTGTTTGCCTTTTAAAAGGATTAAAAGCCTCCTTTTGATGTGAATTGTAGATTTCAGAAATATAGATCTTTTGGAAATAGTCTCTCCAAGTTTGCTATTTTTATGTAGATACATGTAGTTGACTCTTTATATCGCCAACATACTTGTTTAATCACAAATATCTACAGTCTCATATATTTAATGAATGAGAGTGACGTATTTAGTCATTCTGATAGCCATAAGTGCACAGTGAAAATGCTCAGAGTGGCAGAAAGTACAGTGCCTCACTGACAGGCAAAATGCTCAACCTAACAGGTTCAACATATATGATTATTCTATGCATTGAAAGTACTGAAAACAATTTGAAAAAATACATCTCCATTGTGTTTGTTCCCATTATCTCTAAAGGACTTTAAAAAATGAGCCAACAGGTGAAATAAAAAGGTAAAATGATGAAGGCAAGACCAGACAGTTTTCAAGAGAGAGGGATCAACCAAAGAAAATATATATATTAAAAAAAAATATATATATATATATATATATATTTGACCTAAGAAAGACTATATGGTTAAATCAATTCTTAACTTTATATGAACCTCCTGTTTGGTATTTGCCTCCAGCTGGGGCTACCAACTGGGGGTTTTAGAGGACAGAATAGACACACAAAAACACAAAACCGCGGAGTAATTCATATATTGAAGAAAAGCCGAGCAGACTGAACCCTTCTCTTCACAGCTAAAAAGAGAAGGGTTCAGCCAGATGAGTTATCTATTGGTTACAAACATATGAGTACATCAAACTTAATCTGCTCAAATAAAATTTGAATTGTTTAAAAGAACACTTTGAAACTCATCTTGCAAGGATTTCCACTTTTGTTCTCACGAAGATAACTTTACTTTGATTTGTCTCTGATTTGCCTAGCATTTCTGCTTCAAAAGGATTTTTATACTTTTATTTTTTTAATTTGAGGAAAACAACCAAAAAAACCTAGAAGAAGAAAATATAATTCAGTGGCTAATAGTCTGATCTGTCAACGCTATTAACCTACTTATAACCATCTTGCCTAAATTATGCCCAAGGGTTTGTGGTTCAAGTTGGTCTGACAGTTATATTAGCACTCTAAAGTACATGTCATTTGTTGACAAGTTTAAGTATATTTAATGATTAATAAAATCCATTTGAATTCCCAAACACCCTATTTTCATATACTGAGAGAGACACAGACCTGACTTCCAGTTCTGAACATTCAAAAGCCAGTTTCGCTCTGGTGTTCTTGGCAAAGAGGGGGTACTATATAAGATTGATTTAAAAATGTTTTTATTTTTTTTTTAAGCTTTAGACCATGTTATAATTTTATTCCCTCGTCAAAAACTTATCTTGAGTGTTGACCCTTTCATTCCTGTTTGAGAAATTATTTACCGTATTTTCCGGACTATAAGTCGCAGTTTTTTTCATAGTTTGGCCGAGGGTGCGACTTATATTCCGGAACGACTTATGTGCGGAAATTTACACATCATTATATCATATCACATGTTATTTTCACACTAAACCGCAAGAGGGCGCTCTAGGCCTGTGTTATTCTACCTTCGAAGAGATAGAAGAAGTTAGCCGAGCTGTTTACAGCGACACTGAGGACAAAGATTTCATTGCGTTTAGGGATTTGGAGTAACACGGATGGTTTAGTGAACTTGTTAGCATGTTATTTATTCTATAGTTATCTGAATAACTCTTAATATGTTATGTTAACATACCAGGCATGTTCTCAGTTCGTTGTGCATGTGTCATGTAACGTTAGCATACCGTACAGTTATTCAGCCTGTTGTTGCCTCTATTTTATTTTTATTGCCTTTCAAGATGACATGTCTGTTCTTGGTGTTGGATTTTATCAAATAAATTTCCCTCAAAAATGCGACTTATACTCCGGTGTGACTTATATATGTATTTTTCTTCTTTATTATGCATTTTATGGCTGGTGCGACTTATACTCCGGAGCGACTTATAGTCCGGAAAATACGGTAATCTCCCATATCAGCATTTTTCTAAGTACGGAAGGTAACATAGTTACTTGATTGTGCTATAAAATGGAACTATATATTTGGAAAATACATAAAACTAACTCTTTAAAACAGTGTGGTCAGAACCATGTGTACCATGGATAAAAAGAAAGTTTCTTTCAAAATCAGGGCTGCACAGTGATTTTGCAGGACCATCTTTCAGCAAGATGGTCCTTGGTTCAAATCCCAGCCTGGGGACTTTCTGTATGAAGTTTGGATATTCTCCTTGTGCATGTCTCTCTGTGGGTACTCTGGCTTCCTCCCACAGTCCAAAAGCATGACCGCTATAGGTTGATTGACCTCTCTAACAGTGTCCGTTGGTGTGATTGAGTGCATGCATGGTTCTTTGTCCCATGTGTCTCTGTGTTGCCCTGCAATGGACTGGTGACCTCTCCAGGGTGTACTTTGCCTCTCGCTCGATGACTGCTGGAGATGGGCACCATCCCCCCTCATGACCCTGCATGAATAAGTGTGTTTAGATAATAGATGGAAATCAAATCTGGATGTAAACAACTGTGGTAATTTTCCAAAGCACATCATGTTTAGCCATAGGAAATTATCATTGCGGTTTAATTAGCTTTATATACTTTTATATTCTTAAGCACTGGACTAGATACATACTTCAATGAAGTTGTTTCTTTGACCTAGATAACTTTCTGTGTATTTGCTAAGCAGAACGCTTATCATGTTTTGGCAGGTACGTTTAAGGAGTGATCACACTGAGGCATTTTGAGAACAGAACTAGCCACTTTAAAACCACCTATAGGTAAAACATGTCCTTCGAAATAGCTTTTTGCACCTGGGGTTGTTGCACCAGAGTGTGAAATTAAGGAGGTGAGAATATTTAAGGGATTTGGTTCAACCACAGCATTACAAGGCAAATAAAAACAGGACATTACAACAAGACACACTAAGAGTGTCACAGCAACAGAAAGCGGCTCTGTGGAAGCTCCTCCCTCCCTTTTTTTTTTTCTTCTCTTGTACCTCTTAGTCTGACCACTGTGATGAATGGTTTTGATATCATGTGTGTTTGCGTGTATCTGCGTGTGCGTGTTATGAATGACTATGTTCATACTGGACAGGCCCAGAGGGTTTTAGCTACTGTTAGTAGTGCTTAAAGATGACTGGAGTAAAAAGCCTTGCTGTCACATCTCTGCCCCACACACTCACTCGCTCTCTTTTGCTCTCTCTGTCCATCTCTCTCTCTCCCTCTCTCTCTCTGTCTCTGATTCACACACACATATTATCCCTGTTTAAAAGGTTGTGTCCTAGGGGTACCCAGCAAAGCACTTTGACAGGTGACATGCACTTTCCTTCTTTCGTTCTCTTTTATCTTTTCTCTTTTCTTTCTCATCCCCCCCTCTATCTTTTATCTCTGCTATTCCAAACCTTGTCGGTGGGGGGAATGTTACTGCAGCACATTGTCAGTATAATGCAGTGGTCTGTGTGGCTGCGGGTGTGTAAATCCATGTGTGCATGCATGTCTGATTGGTAGATCATGCTGTGAGCAGATATGTTCTGGACCACAATTTTGCCCGGAGTGTTTATGCCAAGTTTAATATTACAAGCTTAATAACATGCCTCAGTAACTACAGTGACTAAAGGTCTTGGAGAATTTTTTTTTAGGTAGAGTATAATGTCTTAAGACCATGTTGCATAGAAAACAGGTTTTGCTTCTTAAAGGTCAAGATATTTAGAAACTTAAGAGTTTCTTTCATTAACCCGTTTAATCCCAAATTTTTCCTGCAAAATAAGTGCATGCATTTCAATCACGGGGGCCTCCTTAAAACATGATATTTATGAATTATTACATTTTATGTTGGTTATGTTTGTGAAAATATAAGTTTTATACTTGGCAACAATTGTTGCTGGTGGGAAACTGCAACAATCTGAATTACACAAATCTGGCCAATTTACACATATAAAAAAATTAAGAAAAATCATGACATGCATAACTTATTACAACAAAGAATGGTTACGAGAGTGTTCAGATATATTTTAGATGCATAAAGATTCAATGCCACATCCTGCAGATGTCATTGTTTCAATGTGTCGAGTGACTTTTGACCTCATTTGGTCATTGGCAAAGTCAGGTGAAAATGTTAGTATGAACAAATCTGCAGCTGGGAGGAAATTCTCCCTGTTCTACCAGAACAATCACTACACCTTGGCTCTGTTGAAGTAGTTTCAGGTGTGGCATCATCTTGTAGTGGGCATTCAGTGCAAAGGCCACACTTTGTGTAAAGGATCGCCTTTTTGGGGGAGGAAAAGAGGGGAGGGTTTCAACCGTGGGAATGACGGTGATGTAGAAAACATCAGTTTGAGGTTTCTTCAGGTGAAGATCTAAGATATCTGACATTTTTAAGCTGTGTGGGAAGAGCAAGGTATATAGAATAAACAGCAAAACTATGGACACATAGCATAGTGCTGTCTATGTATTATGCTAGCAGCATCAATTGGTGCTGCTAGCATAATACTAGTACTGCTAGCATAATACGAGTGCTTACATTCACTCTTCTTATGATCAAAATATGGATGAAGGGATACAGTTTTCTTTATATATCAGTAGAAGACACTTCAAAGAACATATGTTGAAAATATTTTATTTATATTTGTTTATTTAAATATTTTACTGACTTCCTCTTGTACAGGTTTGTGACAGACATGTACCTCCAGCGTTACAGGCAGGAAGTAAAGAGGTCGGGTCATGTGACCTTTCACACTAGATACATGAAATTGATATTGCTTAGAGCAGACGCATTATTATTTTATGTTAAAACTTCAATTAGCTGCCAAAAGTCAAAACAATTCTTTTAGAGCTTCCAGAAGTTAGAAAAATGGGATACTGATGTTATGCACGTCCAGCTATGAAGGAGGAGGCCAGTTTAACTGTTTGAAACGTGCACACAGTAAAGGTGATTCTGATTCAGTACTCCAGCTGCAATACTTCAGACATCCCTGCAGAGAACCGTTGGAGGACCTGAAAGTGTAGCTGGAGTGTGGACACTCTTTTCTTGCCATGGCTCCATACAGCTAAGATTTATAGACTGCATGACTAATGGCTATCCTGTTATCCATCCATCCATTATCTAAATGCAGGGTAGATGGGGGTTTGGTGTCTATTTCCAGTAGTCATTAGGTGAGAGGTGGGGTAGACCCTGGGCAGGTCACCAATCCATAGCAGGGCATCATAGATACAGATAGAAAAAACAGCCATGTATGAACAGACTTGCATGTAAAGACAAATTAACTTAACAGTTATGTTCATGGACTGTAGGAGTATGCCATAGTATTATCTAGAATAGCAGGTAATAAATTTATCTGCTATAAGACAATGTATCTGCTATTTTACAGAAATCACACAGCAACAATTACAGGTTGGTATTATAATTGATGTATTACTTTCAAGACATTTTCCTGATTTTTGGCCACTATATGCTAACCTGAACTTACTTGCATAGAGACACAAATCTAAACAGAATTCTAAAGTTTTATACACTATAAATTGGCTACATGCAGCCAAATAAACACTTTAGGACAAAATGTAACTAATATTTGACTTATCCTGGGAAGCAGGTGCATTGTGTTGAATCTCTGTCACCTGAATGAGTCAGACATTCTCTGCTTGGGCTTGACCTGGGATTTTGGTGTGGCTCACATCCTATAACAAACCTTTCACATGTGCACAGGCGTCCGATCCATTAATACTTTTTTGAACGCACCGCATAGATGCAACAGGCAAACTCTATGGTCCCAATACTTTTGCTTCTCACGTAAATAAAAAAATACGTGATACGTTCAAACATCACAGAAATTATTTAGACTCATATGCCTCATATATTTGCCCAAGATCTCATTTGAACTTGGACTCATATGTGTGCTATATGTAGAGTCATCAGTTTTGTTTGTGATCCTTCCTTGCCTTTTTGATGGAGGAGAACCAAGATTTCTGTCATATTGGCCCTGATAATTTGCTGACCCTAAAGAAATGAATATGAGATATTAATGGGATATTACCAGAATTTGTTTATTTGTTCAAAACCTAACATAAAAAGGGGCAAAAGTGCTGATTGATCAGATTCCATGGCTCATTTGGCAGAGATTCAATAAACTACAACACACACAACCATGTAATTGCCTTGCTTCCCATTTTCTCCTGAATCCTTGTGCACATACAATAGTTTATACAATACCAATCCTAAAGAATTAAGTTTTAAAGTCAGTTTTGTTTTTTTGTTGTGTTTTTTTTTTCTTTTTTTAAATTCGCAGGACTGGACACCCCATCAGATAAAAAAAAAAAACTCAGAACATGCTATTATTCAACTGTCAGTTTATTAGACATTTTCCTCATTTTATAGTTATAGGAAAAGAGGATTTATCTTTAAGCTATCCATACTTTTACAGACTTTCAAAATTGCCTAACTTTTTCATTGAGAGCTCTCAAATCTGTGTTTTACATGTACATTTTAGTTTTTAACAGTTTCTTGACTACTCACCTTAGTCCTATGTCAATCATGTTTGTTACTTTCCAACTTCCATTTTTTCTTTTAAAACAGCGATCTGAACATAACTTTCTTCGCCACAAAATGTAAGCAAAAACACAGCTGTAAGAATTCTCTTTTGTCTTGTCAAATGTGCCAAACAAACACTTGCTGGTGTTAATAAATAAAAACTTTCAGATATTTCTGGGGAGTGTGGTGTAAGGATCCAAGTGCTAAACCAATTTGTATCTCCAACAGCTTAATCAATACAAAGACTAGTTTGTAAAGGCTGTTACCCCAGGCGTATATGTTTACCACACTTTTTGATTGTTACACTAAAGATCTCCTCACATCCCAAGAAAGCCAAATGATATTACTTTAAAACGATCATCAAATGAGAATTTAATAGCTTTGCTAATTGTCGATAATCTGTCTTGCTTGTTATATGGAGGCAAAACAAAGGCAGCTACACATCAGCCAGCATCACTACACCTACCAACTGTGACAACAGCAAAGGCTGTGCAGGCCTCTCCTGGGTAACAATCTTAATTTGATCCTAATCTGTATTCTTTAACACTTGAAACTCAAATGGTTGTCCTGAAGAAGAGCAAACATCTAAATACGGGGGACAAAGAGTAAATCACAGCAGTTGTACCTAGAAGCATTTTTCCTGTTTATGCCCCTACTTCTGACCTGATATTCAACTCTGTGCTGAAAAACCAAAGCTAAAAAAAGACATTGTTAGAATATCCCTGGAGTCATTTCTGTGCATGATTTAGCTGAAGCTGATGATCCTGAGCGTGTGTATGCAAAACCATTTCACAACTTAAGCCTCAACACATGTAAAAGAGCTTTGAGCACATTTAAAAACTTGTTTCCAGGTGGTCTTGCTAACCGCAGGGGTAGTTGTCTCGCATTCCCTGGCTTTTTGTATATATCACCTTTTCCTCTTTTAAGTAAAAATCTGCTTGGCAGACTCTTGTTGCTCTCAGATTCCCTTGTGGATTTTGGAACAGCTCTCTTCCTTTTCCCTCAACATTTTCTTTCTTTTGTTCTTGAGAAGAAGCAATGCCTCAATTCCATCTCTGCTTGGGGCTGTTTAGTGAAAGAGGGAGGAAAAAGAGAAGTCTGACCGTGATAGACAAGAGAAGGAAGCAGACCGAGGGATGAATGGTCGCACAGTGAACCAGAAACACACAAAAGCCAACAGCACACACTGTGCTCTATTATTCCTAATAATCACTACCCTGTTTATGAACCATTTGTGGTTGTTATCTAGTAAACTATGTTCTAGAAGAGAGAGCCTGATATGATTCCAAAAGCTGCTACCAGCTTGTCAAGCTTTATCTTTCGTCTTGTCTTTGTAAAGCTGTTGATGAGAACACTTGAGAACTGATGTCCATTATAAATCCTCAGCAATTGAACATTGACACATTTCACATAAAACCACCCTAAACATTTCATATAAAAAAATTGAGGCATTTTTGTGTGTTTTTAAAAACTCTTAGTATCTTAACCTGCTATGATTTAAGGTTGATTCAACATGACTAATTCTAAATAGATCTTGGAAACTGTTTTCCTACATGTAGGCCTTAATCCCTGCTTCTTGCAGCTGTTAAAAACTTAATGTGTTTATATTGTTTTTGATCTTGCCTTTTGATTTTGTTCATGTTGTAACATTGCCTCTTGAAATTGTTGATTCTCAGCCTTTTAGTTTGACATCATAAGATTGCTTTTTGGGTTAAGAAAATAAAGTATGTTGTGATGTAGAATATGTACTATTCTACTTGCAAGCGAGTTTGGATTTTATTGTTTGTTTTTTTCTTACTCATAATAAGCATCATATTTGATAAAATGACCACTCTAACATCTAGGTAGCTGCACTAGCAGGAATTCCATTGTGTCATGTTGAACAAAAATAAAATCTATAAAACGGCTCTGCTCTCTGCTAGAGCCTATTGATCTCTAGGGTTTGTTTTTGTCTTTATATTACATCGCCTAAGTGACACTGCCTCTGCCAGTAGAAAAGTCCTGTTTTTTTTTTTTATCTTGCAAAGTGCAACTTTTATAGTAGTTTGACTTGTATTAATCAGTTTAAAATGGGCATCCTATCTACAAACTGTTATAAGTGATGAAATCAAGATGGATGTTTTAAGATTCTTTTCGGGACATGAAGAATCTCCTGAAAACATAATTTTTTCAACTTTTTCTTTTGTTTGGACTGTAGCTCATCAAGTTATTATTGGTTTCATGTACAAAGTTGAGAAATACTTAAAAAAATAAATAAAGCTGACATAAAGTGTACACAAAGCAGCTGAGATTGCAGTCAAAAGCTGCTGAATAGTGACGATATTGTACAAAAAACTGAATCCATTCAAGATGTAATCTCGGGACATTTCCTGTCCAAAACTCCAACTCTAAACATCCATGGTTCATTTTTCATAACATTATGTTATCTTGCCCCAAATAAAGCCAATTTAAGTTAATTCTGCATATATGGCAAAAAATGACTTATTTGTTCTGACAAACAGTAGAAAAGTTTCTTATATTATACTTATATTATTTCTGTTAAGATCTGCAGTTTTGTGACACTTAAATATGATACATGGTACAAACTAAATACATGCACCAATATATTTGACTTAACTTATATTATTTTCTGTTTTCAGATATCTTTGACCTCTACCTGCCCGTTTTAAAAACATTACAGCACCTCTAGAGCTATTCTCAATTCCCTCTGGAAAGAATTGATAAAAATATGAGTTCTTTCCAGCTAATTTTAAGATGAGGAAGAGCTAAAAAAAAAAAAACGGTAACATAAGAATGTATACCAGGGTTAAAGCTATCTTCCTTGGGTAATTGGGTTGACTTTTTGTTCCCTCTAAACAGAAATAAGCACAATTATTTCTTGGATTGCTATAAGAATCCAAGTACAGGTTGGATTGCTATACATTTGTCACATTTTTATGGAATGTGAAATAACATGACTTAAATTATTCAACACTCTAGTATCACCACTCTTGGTACTGTGCCATGCATGATGTGATCGCGATACAGTCCAGGCTACCTACATGTTTTTGGGACAGGTTACAAAATGGTAGAGTTTCACAGCTCTGACACAACAAATGGTACACATGAAAACCACTATGGAGTTTAAGTGCTATGTTGATGTTAATCTTTTGCTTCTTGCACTGTCTGCATAGCTGGATAAAGATTCACTTACCTCAACACGGCAATTATAGGATTATATTGTATGTGACAGAGAATGGTGCTAAAAATTCAAATATTTTCTTCACATTTAGACCCATGTCAAATTTACATTTAGATGCACTTACAGCAAGATAAGTGACAGTTTTAAAAATGATTTTTGTAACAATTACATTACCTAATTACAACCTACAATTCTAAAATTAAATATTTGATAATTGGGCAAAAATGTTGTATGATAAGTTTTCCATTCCATATTTACCTTATTCAATGTTGACTGCAGCACACTTCCTTTTTTGTGGAAGGATGATTACACACTGTCTTGCAGCACTGAATAAAATTTATTCACAAAACCTTTCCACTGAAGTCTATAACTGGAAACAGACTGAACAGTGAATGAGGCGGTGGACAGTAGATTTTCATCTAATTATATTGGTCATTAAAGGTTATTAGTGCCGTTTCTGTTTGCCCCACCCCCTTTTTACTGTGCTGCACTGTAGGCCTTTCTGACCACTGTGGGGAAAAAAAAAACACTTCATGGCTTTTAAATTGGCTTGCATCCCTCATTTATAATGATGCATTCTTTATTTTTGCCTTTGCCTTCTGGTAGTGAGAGAGCTCACAGTATTTTGCCGTGTAAGCTGTCTGGATAATGTGTCCGCTACAGGGCTGTTATTCAGACTAACAGAAAAAAAACAACAACTGCAGCATCAGGACAGAAAGTGTGGAAGTTGTTTGCATATGATGAAGAGGAGCTGATTATGCCCATGAATGCTGTCATAGGTGACTCTGAGTAATGTGTGTGTAGAACTTTTGGTGCTGAGCTGTGTTGATATGTGCTGACAGTTTAATCAACAGCAGGTTAATCTCTGTGTGTTTTCTTTCTGTCATGTGGAGAAAATGCAACTTTCTAAACACATAAGAACCAAAGTAAGAATCAAAGAAGGCTGGTGAGAGAACAAAGTATATCTTCTGAGGTTTTGTTTTTTTTTCTCACAGCTAAATGTTTGGAATCATGAAAGAAATATCAATAATTTCCCCTTAAATAAAAATAATTAGTTTAACACTGACTTTAAATGAGGCAATTCAGAACTGCAATTCTGGCCACTGAGAAAGTTCACAGCTTACCACTCAGACACTTTCGGAATTGTTTTGTAACCATTTCCAGATTTATACGTTTTAAATGGACTGAATTAGTATAATGCCTTTTCTCATGCTGACCAGTACACTTTACATGAAAGACACACACTCATCTGCACCCACAAACACAACCACATTCATACACTGACACACAGACCATCAGGGCTACATAAGATTTGTGACAAGTGGAAGCTGGAATCGTACCTACAAGCTATAGTTGTCAATCATACTCTGTTTCTTCTCTGCTCTGGAATTTCTAGAGATTTCAACATGGCTTACTGCTTTTTAAGAATTTTTTAGCCTATTTCATTTGATCAGAGATGTTCTGTTTGTGTGATTTCTTAATTGGCTTGGGTGTAATCGGACTTAGATTTGGCTGGTGAAGTTGTTTAAATTTCCAAAATGTTCTTTTAATCATTGGTAATTCAAATCATTTTAACAAGTAGGGATTGCATTTTCACATTCTTCCAGGTTTGTTTAGCTGGTATTCCACCCTTAAAAGGAAACAAACCTGCTTTTTGCAGACAAAGATAACTCAGGTTATCTCTGTCAGATATTATAATGGGTCAATTTGTCTGAAACATTTCAGATGTAACTTAAGTGATGAAATAGTTTTATCATGGTACTGTACTTGATCAACAACCACAGTTAAATTATTGCTCTGTAACGTGGAAACATGTTGAGATACATGAGTTGTACAGAAATTTCACAATAAACAAAGACCTGAGCTCTGAACACAGGATTATTGTGTAGTCATATAAAGAATGTATGCTACCTTTTTAACTGCTTGACAGAACGAGTAAACAATCAGGTCACCTAAAACATGATCACCATACACATGATGCAGAAAGAAAAGGCAAGTAGGAGACTACAAAAAGCAGAAGAAAGTCCCACGACACCCATTGTGTCCAGAGTTTTTACTGTAGTGATGATGCACCATGCCGCTGGTCACCCTTCTCTCATTAAAGCTTTATGAACCAAGCTTAGTGCACGTTTTATTATAATGACGCCACTGTCTGGCACATTCCAGCCTTGCGGCAGCTTGGTGTTAGTAGAGGGGGTTGTAAAGTGACAGTCCCATAGAGACATAGATCATAAGGGGAAATGGTGGAAGTAAAAAAAGGGATGAGAGTGTTTGGAATGCAAAGCCAAGATTAAAAGCACATGGGAGTTAAGAAAAGTGGAGGTGATTCAAAAAGACCTAAGGAAAGACTCTTTTGTTTGGTTGTTTAGACTGCAGACTCTGTGGTTTTGGTGTGATTTAAAAATGAGGAGTGGGGTTTAGGCTGTCAGAGATAGTTTTAATGGAGACCCAGGGGACTGATAAAACAAACGGTTTAAGACATCAGTTATTAATTGCATCAAGGTCAAAGGAATTCAAGTCAAACTTTTAATTTTTTGAGTCAGTGGAATGAAGTTACTTTCTTTTCTGATTAATAATAAATCCACAAATTTTTTTTTTTTTTTTTCAAATGGTGGTTGAGTGAATGATGACATAAACCAACTGCAGAACTTTAAGAACAGAGGATGATGCAATCTTTTTTTCTAATAACAGCCTTAATATACAGCAATATTCAATCACATGCGGATTCATTAAAGGGCTGTACAGTCGCAGCTCTCTCAAAACATACATGAAAAAAGGAGTTTACACATCTGTCTAATTCCCAAAGCCCCACCAACGAGGAACCCGTCATGTAGAACTCAGTGAGTCCTTATGGCCTCCCTATGGCAGAGAGAATACTCTGCATGCACCCCTCTGTTTAGTACTTCTGATCACTTCAATTGGAGAAATGTTCCCTGATTTCAAAACTTTGACTGACTTGGCATTTGCAATTTGAGTCTGCAGGGTGGCAACAGAGCACAGATTTATCTACAGATCGAGCCTGAGGCTGAATAATTTATTTTGACCATGATGGCCCTTTGGTTGATTTTTGTGAAGGACACTTGTGCTAATTCAAAGAAATCTCTTGGGCCTACTTGCCTGGGTCCTCCACTCTCCTTTGACCAAAGTTATCATAATTTTGTTATTTGAGCTGACCGGAGTAGGACTCCATCTGTGGCACTGTAAAGTATCAAACTATGAACATTTTCCTTTTTTGTTTGAAATCAGTAAATGGAGATAAATACTTTGTTATTGGGATATGCTGTTAATACATACGAATGTCAGATCTCACTGTTTATTGGCTCTCAAATAAGTTGTCTCATATTGGATACGGCATCATTTCCAGCTCAGAGCTCCAAATTCAGAGACAAATCTAACACAGCAATAGTTCAGTGATTGCTGAAGACAGCCATTCACTGAAGTTGTGTTGATTTAAAAATGTCATCTCAGACTTATTTCTGTACTGACAAAGTGAGATATTGTTCTTGCAGTTTTGAGGAGTGTCTCTGCACTGCATATATTAAGAGGGAGCTTGCTGTGGGTAAACAATTTTTTTGTGTTCAGTACATTTCTTTTACTTGCTATGTTTGTTGCAGTAAATCATATTCAAACATAGGAAAACAAAAACCCCAGAAAGTTTTGCAGTAGACTAGACAGATCCAATGTCTTTTCTTTCTAGAACAAAATGTTTAAAACCTGTTGGGTGATGTTCTGAGATTAAACTCTGATTAAGTCACATGTAATTTCATCTCAATGGACAAGGCAACATTTTTTTCTGTCTGTGTACTCCACTTTTGGTGAGGTTAGCTGAACTGTAGCCTTTGTTTCCTGCCCTTAAATGGTCAGTCCAACAGTGCCATTTTATAGCACAATCAAGTCACTATGTTATCTTCAGTTGTTATAAAAATACTATATCAAGAAGAACTTAAATGAAATTTTGATTTATAGCTGTATTTGACTCCTTGAAATGGGCCTCTGTCTCTTTAAGAACGTTCTGCCCCTTCTGACACTCCCTCTTTTTAGCATGTCATCACAATAATGCTTTTCCATGTCATTTGTTGATTCTGTTTAATTCTTGATGAAGTGAACAGCATTTTTTTATTCCAAAAACACTGAACTGAGAAGTAGCTTGCATAAAAATCTCAGCAGACTCGTACTTCCACAAGGTGTTTGCTAATTGCCATTACCACTAGTCTGGAGGAGCTAAGGGAGACAGAGAGATTCAGTTGAGGACAAAATAGGCGACCCATTGCAGGAAAAGGTGTTAAGGTACTTCTGAATGGCTGACATGGGAGAATCAAGGATTTGAGTAATGAGAAAACAATTATTGTATTTTCCGGACTATAAGTCGTCATGTTATTTTCATATCACATGTTATTTGAAAACATGTGAAAATATCAAGAGGGCGCTCTAGGCCTGTGTTATTCTACCTTCAGAGAGGTAGAAGAAGTTAGCCGAGCTGTTTACAAGCGACACTGAGGACGAAGATTT